>NJDD01003522.1:56638-74578 GCA_002245505.1 Calephelis nemesis
ATTTGAGGTGGAATAGTTTTCGGTACTCATGCGCCGATTCCTCCTAGTCTAATTGTGGGTGTTAGTCAACAGAATAAATTTAATTAATAAATATGTAAGCCTTCTGGGCTTACATATTTTATTTATTTGCACCTAAATGTCTACCAAAGCCAAAACGCAATATAAATTTGAGTTCATTAACTTAAAAATAATGCATGGGACATATTTTTTGCGCACTTTTTTAAATAGTTTAAAAAGTACGGGCATAACATTTATACCTACCTGTAAAACAGTAGTTATATAAATAATAGTACCGTGCCTGTAAACATCGTGTATCGGAGCCATTTGTTTTTTTTTAATTTTCGGTATGGACGTGCCTTCGAGTAATAAACATACGCATATTATTTTAGTAAAGCTTAATCATTTATTAGTATCAAGTCAATTCCTGAATTCTCAAAATCGGCTAAAGTTATTGAAACCTAACTGATATAAAAAACGTTGTCCTGTTATAACTATTTATTGTTTCTTTTTTGAAATGATCCTTATCCTTACAATAACTAACACAACAAAATAAAAAATCTGTTCAGGCATTATGCGATGAACCAATGGATAAGATGAGTCGTATGTCGTCATAATCAGTCATGTCAGTGTCATTTAAATACTGAATGTTAATACTAAACATTTAGATTTTTTTGTAAATTTCGTCTGCTATTTTGATTTAGTTTTTACTACTCGACTTCGAAAAAGGGATGAGCATATAACATGAGATGGACAGACGACCTTGTGAGGGTCGCGGGGTCTCGCTGGATGCAGGCCGCTTCCATCCGGTCGAAGTGGAAGTCAACGGGGGAGGCCTATGTTCAGCAGTGGACGTACTATGGCTGAAATGATGATGATGATGATGATGATATAACATGCTCGACTCCTGTATATTTTATGTATGTTAATGATTTTTTCCGTAATTTCTGAACCAATTTTTTTAGTTGAAATAGTGTGTTTCCGAAGTTATACCATTGCTTATTAAGTGCGGCTCTGATTTCCTAAGTAAATCGAGTAAAATTGTAATAATTTGTGTGCATTGCTTATTAAGTGCGGCTCTGATTTCCTAAGTAAATCGAGATTTCCTAAGTAAATCGAGTAAAATTGTAATAATTTGTGTGCATTGCTTATTAAGTGCGGCTCTGATTTCCTAAGTAAATCGAGTAAAATTGTAAAAATTTGTGTGCATAGATGATTTACTTGTCAAATCAAAGTCGTTTTAAATTATATAATTATTGTTTTTTTGTTACTAATAGCTTAGCGTGATGATCCTTACCTCGCCTATTGAAAGTAAAGAAAGGGTCGAAGGTTATTATTTATATACTAAATCAAAAGGTGCCTATTCATTCTTCCTTTGACGACGATTAAGTTATACTTAATGTGAAATACCTATGTACTTACTTCCATTGCCGTAGGAATAATAAAATGTATAGTCACATGACACAATGAACGACGTAATTTACTCACAAGCTTTCACAAACGTCAATGAATCATTTTAATATCTCCCAGTGTCGCCATCTTGACATATCTAAGTCTCATGTAACAAGAAAGAAGTTAAAAGGCGTATAAAATTGTCAGATCCCCCAAATACCCTAGTAGATAAAAACGACAAATAAAGTACAAACCACCATTTGTCACACAAGTAATCGAGCGGAAAATCGAGGAACTCCCACTCATGGAACTAAAGAATGAAATCAATTTTCAAACGGATCCACGTCGCTTTTAAAATTGAAAAAGTTATTGATATCTCTCGTGATCTGTTTCAGTGTATTTTCAAATAAAACTTGTTCAGAAAGTTGTTCATATTTAGTCTCATCTGTTTCCATGTTTAAATGTAGTTTAGTCAAAAAGTTATTGATATCTCTCGTGATCTGTTTCAGTGTATTTTCAAATAAAACTTGTTCTGAAAGTTGTTGATATTTAGTGTCATCTGTTTCCATGTTTAAATGTAGTTTAATTAAAAAGTAATTGATATCTCTCGTGATCTGTTTCAGTGTATTTTCAAATAAAACTTGTTCAGAAAGTTGTTCATATTTAGTGTCATCCGTTTCCATGTTTAAATGTAGTTTAATCAAAAAGTTATTGATATCTCTCGTGATCTGTTTCAGTGTATTTTCAAATAAAACTTGTTCTGAAAGTTGTTGATATTTAGTGTCATCTGTTTCCATGTTTAAATGTAGTTTAATTAAAAAGTAATTGATATCTCTCGTGATCTGTTTCAGTGTATTTTCAAATAAAACTTGTTCAGAAAGTTGTTCATATTTAGTGTCATCCGTTTCCATGTTTAAATGTAATTTAATCAAAAAATTATTGATATCTCTCGTGATCTGTTTCGGTGTATTTTCAAATAAAACTTGTTTAGAAAGTTGTTCATATTTAGTCTCATCTGTTTTCATGTTTAAATATAGTTTAATCAAAAAGTTATTGATATCTCTCGTGATCTGTTTCAGTGTATTTTCAAATAAACTTGAACAAAACTTGTTGATATTTAGTGTCATCTCTTTCCATGTTTAAATGTAGTTTAATCAAAAAGTTATTGATATCTTAGTATAAGATCCGAATCCACATCGACGGATACCGACCTGGTAATAGAATCAACATATTTAATAATAAATTTGGAGATATTAAAAACCATATAAAAATAATTTGCCTAAAATAATCCTAGACAGAACATTTTTATAAATTGAAAAAACTTATCTTTCATTATTTCTTTTTTTTTTCAGAGAAATATGTAACAATGTGCTTGCAATCAAACAGCGTAATATGTTATTATAATATTTGTTTTGCAATCGTAACGAGTATATCGATACGTGTTTATGCGTGGTTTATACCCAGATCTATAATAGGTAGCCCCAATTAAAAAATGTGATCTATTACTTGTTGATGTTAAGTGTAATCTGTTTTATAGTTTCCATTTTTTAAATGAGTGTAATAAAAGGCTTTTGACATGAAGTGTGATGGGTTTATTGTATCTATGATTCAAACAAAATTTATCCTACATGCTGTTTATATTTTTTATCTAGCTGTAACAAGCGGCTTCGCACTTTTTTTAATATATTAACTGATTATAGAACACTTTTATATAAATTTTCAACTGCTGTTTCACCCCCTTAGGGAACGAACTTTCAAAATTCGATTCTTAGTAGGTATCTATCGCCTCTGTGGTCGAGCGGTCCGGGTGTTGGACTCGACTGCATGAGGTCTTGGGTTCGAATCCCGGGTAGGCCAACAACAAGAAAATTGGATTTTTCCAAGTTTCTAATAAAAAAAAATGTTGGTCGGGATTGGAAACGTGCCCGGTTGGCGATAGGCTTGCCACCTATCACATTATGAGACCTAGTGCCCTGGTTGTGCCTCTGCCTACCTCTTCAGGGATATGGGCTTGAAGAAGATACTTTTTAGTAGGTATCTACTACATAAAATGACCCTGTTACTCGACTACTTTTTGCTCGGCGATGATGACTAATACGTGCACTTTACATCGAATATAGTGGCAAAAAGGTCTGGCTCTGGGTCTGTGTCTGGACTCTGCAGCAAACTTTTCTATAGATAACACGAGCTTAAACCAATAACATCTAAAATGTCTTTATGAGACGGTTTTCACTTACCAATAGGAGATCCTGCCTATTCATTACCTCGTAACATAAAAAAAGTAAGGAATAAAAGCGATCAAGTGCAAGCCGTACTCTCCCAAGAAGGGTTCCGTAGCAACAATCATCATGATACAAATGATCTTTCAGTTAATTGATTTCATGTTTCACCTCTACAATGGCTGCAGTTTACGTCACTTCTGCAATTTGCGCTTTTCTAAACTACACAGTGCCATCTCTTAACAGTTGCGTATATACAACAATATTAATTGTTATTTTTACAATACCTAATAAAAACTACTGACTACACATATCTCGTTCAAACCAATTTTCGGTGGAAAATTATATAGTAATGTACATACATAATATACATTTTTGAGTTTTAGAGTTCTGATATTTTAGAACTTACAGGAGGAACACACATTTTACCACTTTAGAAGTGTCTCTCGCGCAAACTATTCAGTTTTGAAAAAAAAGAATTTAGAAACCTCAATGTTGTTTTTGAAGACCTATCTACAGGTACCCCTATTTTATGGGTTTGATGAAAAAAAAAATAGTTTTAGTTCTAAGTATGGGGAACCCCTAAAATTTATTGTTTTTCTTCTATTTGTGTGTGAAAATCTTAATGCGGTTCACGAAATACATCTACTTACCAAGATTCAACAGCATAACTCTTGCAGTTTCGGAAAAAAGTGTCTGTGTCTTAAGGACGGACAGACAAATAGACATGACGGATCTATAAGGATTCCGTTTTTGATTTTGGATACGGAACCCTAAAAATGACAATCTCATAACTTCCTATACTTAACTAGGCCACTTCCTCCTACATGTATTATGTTTGGCTATTAAAGGATCCCTAAACTACTGCGGGAAAAGTATGGAGTTACTGAATAAAAAGTTTTTATTAAAGTACTGCCCTCCATTGTAAGCGGATGGTCACAAGTCACAAAGAAAAAAGTTTTTCTATTAACAATGGCTTCGTTGACAATGCGAAATCCTTGGTGCTGGATCTTTTTCCACTGCAGAGTTTGATACTACTTTAATTTGCGTAGACATATTCAAGAAATGGCTTGGATATAATATGATTATGGTAAAATAAAATGGCTGTTTTCTTTAATTTCCATCTTTTAACTAGTGGTTGAATAATATGCAATGCTTCCCTGATAGGGATCCACTACTTTTTCTATTCCTGGCACTATAATGACATTGCCATATACCCGTTCCGAGGCCCGGAGGATTAACGCTGATCGCCTTAATGGTATGTATAAGTCACATTCACTCTTACCGTTAGGATAGCCATGCTCTCCTTTAAGTGAGCTTGTTTACTGTCTTATTATATAAAATTTATAAATGTTTATAAATATATACAATTACATTATTCAATTATTAATATATTAAACAACTAATTAATTAATCACCTTATAGATGTTTAGATAAATAGAATTATATTTCTGAACTAATTACGCAAATTGGACTAACCTCAAAGTACATTAGTAATGTTAATTATTCTGTAGTGTTAATTAACGATAATACATCACAGATACAAATTTATGAATTTATAAACACCCAGACCCAGAAAGTCAGATATCTAAGTTAAGAAGATATCAAAGGACTGACTTCACTTGCAATTAAACCGGAGTATAGCGGATGTTTGTCGCAATTAATTAATAAAGCAATTTTAAAATTTTATTACCTTTAAAAAACATCATATCAACATTTCTGCATTATGTTTACTCATAACTTCTAATTACAACAATAAATCTTTGGTAAGTGTGAACTTAAGTGTGAACTTACTAAAGATTTATAGTTGATTTAACAGAGTGTTAGCCTCCCATAAGGCGATTGTAAAAAAAGAGGATTACATTTGAACATGCTGAAAACCAAAGTAAGGGTGTTTGAAAGAGACGTAGCAAGAACGGTTGTAAGAGTTTTAGTTGATGATGTAGTGCTGGAAGAAGTGAATAAAATAGTATATATTAGTATATATTATAGTATATATTAGTATATAATTCTAGTTGTGATTTTAGCTGTGAGGTACTTTAGTCTCAGATTGTGATAGACAACAAACGTGATCTATTGCTAACCGGATACTTAGCCAATCCCGGATAACGTTGATTTTATGAGAAAACTGAAAAAAATACCGCCCAAGTGCGAGTCGGATTCGCGCACAAAGGGTTCCGTACTATCTACCGTCGCATCTATGAAAAAATTACGTTTGTTGTATGGGAGCCCACTTTAATATTTACTTTATTGTTATTTAATTATTTATTTTGACAGATAATATACAAGTAAAGAATCTGTGAAAATTTGAATCATCTACCTGTTACCGTTTTTTAATATTGAGCAAAAATACGAAATAAACACGTTTATTGTATAGGGACACCCCTTAACATTTAATTTTTTTTTTAATTTTTAGTATTTGTTGTTATAGCGGCAATTGAAATACATCATTTGTAAAAATTTCAGCTTTCTCGCTATCACGGTTTATGAGATACAGCCTAGAGATAGACAGGTAGACAGCGGAGGCTTATAGTAGTAGGGTCCGATTTTTCCCTTTGGGTACGGAACCCTAAAAAACACATTTTGTGTAACCCGAGCCGGAATCTAACCCGAAACCTTATGAAGTCAATCAACAACGAACCAATAGAATACAGATGAGATAACTAAATGGCAGCCACAGATGGCAGCAATAACACACATACGACAAACTTTTAACATCCCTATTTTTCCGTCAGGGATGAAAATAAATCACAATCAAAAAATAAATACATGAAAACGTTGTAGGGTCTTTGTTTGTGTCTTTTCTATCTCATAATTTAAATAAATGTGCCTTGAAAGTTTTTAATACGATGCTTACAGTAGCTACTTTTTATTGTACCGATGTTTTTGTTTTATTCATCCATAATAGTGATGTAACGGATATATTTCATCGGTTTTTAAATTTGATTTAGCGGAGTCGGGTCGGAGAAGAAATCAGAGTCGGTGTCAGAAGTGTTGGCTAAAGTTATGTGCTTTATTTAAAGGAAAATATAAGCTAGGTAATGAAAAAAAAAATTGTTTCGGGTTCCAGTTGATCTGGGTTCACTGAGTAGAATAGACCATCTGCTTTTTTGCGGTGCAGCTTGTAAGAGGCAATCAGAGGTCAAAAAGTTAATTACCAACAAGGCCACTGCAGTGGTGTTAGAGAGCTGTTCAGCAACTTGCCGGGTAGTGATTTAACACCTTACCTATTCCTTCCCCCATAATGACTCTCTCGTGTTCTTGCTTGCACAATAGACCTTTCGTCCAAGCCTCGGGACTGTGATGCTCCTGTTAAATCCTAATATCTACAGGCCACGGTTTTCCCTTACCATCAGGAGAGCCGTATGCTCGGCTGCTGACCTCTACCAAAATATACAGTTAGCAAATTAGTTCGTTTATATCAATTAGTTTTATAGAATATTATCCCAAGCACAGGGCAAGTGCTAAAATAAAAAAAATACGTAGCAAATTAAATCAATTTAAATATCTAATAGATTCCAAAAAGAGTCTGTACGTGTATTGGTGGAACGAAGTTTTGGACGCGACTTGCATGAACTTTTCATATCGGTTGACGGAGGCTGCTGACACTATTGACTATGCTTCGAGCTCCGATCACCTCTATTATCTATCGGTGTGATATTAGACTTGATTTCATGTAGTTTTGGGTTCCATCCCTGGGTCAGTTAACAAGAATAAAATAATGTCTTTTTGCAATTTTCTCATAAAAAACTACATTGCCTTGATTAGATTGACGATAGGTTGCCCGGTTGACGATAGGTTTGCCGCCTATCATATTATAGAATTTAGTGTCTTTGGCTAACTGTGGTTGCTCTGGTTAGCATCCGGGATACGGACAAACAGATACTTCGCTTCGACCTCCAATTTAAAAGCGACCGAGTCAAAGTCGGAACCGAAGGAACTATTCCTATAGTTCCGAAACAATCGGATATTCCGAATCACCGGAACCGGATTCAAAGCACCGTAACATCCCTAATCCACAGCATGAAACGTGTACATAGCCTTGACGAAAACGTATACATTCATACCACAAAAGCACCGGGAACTCTAAGATTATACGCCTGATTAAATATTTTCGTTCCAATGCAAATAAAGGCTGGAGGGAGGAAAATTCTCTGGGAATATTTCGAATCTGTTTATTATATAAACGTAGATATATTGGCGAATACGCTTTGCTCATGTTTACTTGTAATCCACGAACGATTGATTATATTTCCCCGTGACTTGTCACTCCAATTTAAATCAACGTTGACAAAATGTTTGTTTTGTGTTGTTGAAAAAAAGCCAATTTTCAAGTGATTGATACAATTTTCCAATTTGTAAAATTAATTTCAACTCATGAAATTCATTATTACATCAAATTCAAATTTATTAACGACTTGCCGAAGCGGCGAACTTTGTATCGCATGACATTAATAGCTACAGCTTTTATGGATTAAAGCATTGTTTTCCCATTTTTACTGCAATTTTCCCGGTTTTGCTCATCATAAGAACCGTCTCCTGACAATAAATAACAAAACAACAAAACAATTAACAAAATTGGTCCATCCGTTCAGTCGTTATGCAACGACCAAGGGAAATTGGGGTTTAATTGTATATAAATGACAGATCAAACTGATACTTATTCCAGGAGCTTTAATATGTTACTGGCCCTTGTCATCCAGATAGAGCTCCTCTATATTAGGCAAGTCAGAACTATCTAAAGTAGTTACAACTTAAAAAAAAAACCTTACAAATACAAAAATTATGATCATAAAATTAGAAATTTTAATAATCACATGTAAAACATATTCGTAATGTAGCTGAGAACCAGTTCGTCGGCTTTAAAGCAGAACAATGAAAATTTAAACTAGTTCTTCTGCTTAGGAGCTATGATGCCACAGACAGACAAACAAGGAGGGACACGTCCATATTTCAAAGCTCATAGATCATAATTATGATCAAAGATTATAAGCTATCGATGTTTCAGTTGATGTCCAACTACATTGATTTTATTTTCCACTAGCTTTACCCCTAACGTTGTTCGCGTGAAATTCAACAAAAAAGTTATTTAATTTATTTAGTTAATTTATAATTATATATATTATAATTATAAAATAAAAATAACTTATAATCCCTTTAATTACATTAGCTACCTTCCAGTGAAAAGTTCCGACGACATCGGTCTATCCGTTTTAGAGCTTAGCCAGAACAAACAGATAGACAGACGAAAAATGTAAAAACATAATCATTGGTATATGTCTACCGTATATACATGCACATGCATGTACTAAAACCGTTATTTTAATATTACAAGCAGACAATCTAATTTAATTTAATATTTTAAAATAAGAAAATTGTAGCTAGTTCAAAATGACGAATGTCTGTACCCTTTAGGATCTCGGTGTATAATATATTAAACGATTTCATCTTTATATCCTTCGCCTCAAATATTATATCATAAATCTGTGACGGCGCGTGTCGCCTGTCGATTATCACGGGAACCGATTCAGTTCCATTTGCAAATGACAAAAGATAGCGATCACTGTACATCATACGAACACAAACCAAAACACATGGAGATGAATTGAAATGTGAATTTAGTATTAGTCATGTACTTAGGGGAGAATTCTACAGTTCGCCAGCATAATATATAGTGTACTAGCTGTTGCCCGCGGCATAGCCCGTGTAATTAATAATCTTACAGAAATATATTTTTCGGGATAAAATATATCCTATGTGTTAATCCAAGTAACCATTTATGTGTGTGAAAAATTTCATTAAAATCGGTTTAACAGTTTTGGTGTCAAGGAGTAACAGACAAACATACCTACAAATTTTCGCATTTATTATATTAGTAGGATTATTAGGCTATGGTCGCCAGGCTTATTTCAATTACATTTACGGCTACACTAAGAGACGTCGATTAATATTTAATCTATCATTAAGTAGCTTTTATTTTAATAACCGACAAAAGATAATTGAGATCTATGAGTGCAACCGTTCGTCTTCAGTCCAACCATTAATTAAATTTTTGACACCTGTCAATTTCATATACGTGCTTTAGCTGTCTCTTGGTTGGTTTTTTGGCGCCATCGCGAATGAAGATGGTCGTATTTTTTTCAATATGATTGAATTTCGTGTTTATATTGAGTGAAATTGGTTAATTTAGGTGGGAATTTTTGTTCAGTGAAAGTGCACAAATGAAATAATCATGAAGAAATTAGTGTATCGTCTATTTCCTCGCTGCCGTCAAATCTCAATAGATCTGCTTGAGTAACGAAGCCACCGCTTTACTTAAGACCCTGACCTGACATGACTTTGTATATAGTGACTAAAGACTGTCTAAGAGTTAACTTGACATTGGCAAAGTAAGTCGTGAAAAACGATCAAGAGCAATATTTATAAAAGAAGAAGTACTATCTCTTTTTAATCGAGAGATAAGATGGTCGAAGATTTTTCATAATTATTGAATTTTGTGTTTTTGAGTGAAATTAGTAAATTTAGTAGGCATTTTGTACTATTTTATTCAGTGAAAGTGCAAAAATAAAATAATCATGAAGAAATTAGCGTATCGTGTATTTATTCGTTGCCGCCAAACTACTACTACACTACATGAGCTTGAGTAATAAGGCTACCGCTTTACCCAAGACCCTGACATGACTTATTTACGACTTATGACAATTATATCCCAGTTTCGGTAAATTGGATGCAAATTTCTCATAAATATAATAATAAATTAATAAATTCAATAGTCAGTACATGTTGACTTGAAAATAAGCAGAAAATATGCACTAACCTACAAAGGAGTCACTCTCTAACAAAGCAAGACAGAAAACTCGTATTGCAAGGAGCGGCACCAAAATAAAAAATAAGGAAATGCGACAGTACACCTAAATGTCAATTTTGTAAGTTGATTTGGCTCCGGGTAATATTATCATTTATATATTATTTACAAACGTTTATTAATGGTAGATAGTATAATCAAACAGACAGTTTTAGAAAGTAAGAAATACCGGTGGACTGCCAAATCGCAATCCGCACCGCAAAGACGATAGAATAAGAATATAGAAGATATAAAGAAGATAGAAGAAGAAGGTATTTTTAGCCAGCGGTATTCCCAGGCAGGGAATACCGCTGGCTAAACATACCTTCTTCTTCTTTTTTTAGTTTTGGGCATTCGCAATAGCATTTTGCCAATAGTCAAGTAAAACTTTGTACCAAGCTAACCGATTTACCAAATTGGGTTTCAATTATTTAAAAATTAGTCACAAGTCGTCAATAATAGTCATGTCGGGTCTTGAGGAAAGCGGTAGCCTCATTACTCTAACTCAAATAGTGAGATTTGGCATCAACGGGGCATGCGCTAATTTCTCCATGATTGTGCACTATCACTGAACAAAATGCAACCAAAAATGACTAATTTCACTTATATAAAACACGAAATTCAATGATTATGAAAAAACTTCGACCATCTTTTCTCTCGATGGGGCCAAAACTCTCTAAATATACCTAAACTACTAAGTGGCCCCTATTGAAATCCAAAGCCTAGCTTGGTAAAGTAAAAATTACACACTATAACTAACAGATGGCGCTGTGATATATATTATATTTCATTTGAGGGTAGAACCGAAGCAGCGAACAAAAAATGTTGTATTATACTCTTTCAAATATCCAAAACGTAGCTTAGTAAAGTTGAAATGAAATAACTTCAAATACAATAATCATAAATATGAGACGTGTAACAGTTGTGACTGGAATTATTTTAGAAACCTAAAAACTTCGCTTGTAAAAATGAGGGAGACAATTTAATTACAACATTGTGGTTCCATTATTTCTCTCGTTTTTCTCATTCCAATATTATAAATGTTCCAAGTAACAGGGTGTTTAATATTTTTAAAATATTGGTTTTTTCACTGAAAGTCAATCCTACATAGAAGGAAACTCATATGATATGAACTATTTCTCTTGGTGTGAATTTTCGAGAACGAAATAAAAACTCTTCTGGAATAATCCATTATTTAAAATTTATACCTATATCAAGTAGCTCCTAACTTCCTAACTCTGAAAGTAAGGTTTTAACAAAAACTCTGTTGTTAATGAATTTACCAAGCTTTAGCTACAAAATTGTAAAGAAATCGGAATCGTTTCAGTTTTTATAATAATTGTTTATAGTTCTTAAGTGATTTAAAAATTAAGAAAATATCAGTGGTAACTTGTTCTAAAATCTCCATTCGGTTAATTAACAAATCAACTTTGTTTTTAACATTCCAGATGATAAGTGCTCTCCAACAAGAGACTCCAATGGCGATCATTGTAACATCTGTTACCAGAATTAATATTATAATCATTTGCAAATCGCAAGAGTTGTCGCAAAACTTTAATTTTTAGCGTCTAAAATCGCATTTATGTATTTTGCATTCACAACTTGCAATGGAATACTTTAGTAATTATAATTATGGACCGATTTTTTTTACTAAGACAACGAGCCATTAATCTGACGGATAAAGAATAAAATTATCCTTATGTTGTGTTCCTGTTCAGAGGTTAAGTGGATAGAAACTCAAAGAACTTATACCCCTACCAGCAAAAAATTTATATTTTGTGTTTGTAAGTCCTGCCACACATGTTTCGAAAGCAACAGATCCGCAAAAAAAATGTAGACCTATGTTTACATTGGTAATTTTACGTAAAAACAAATTAGATTTTCGAAATGTTTCTAGCTTACCGAAGTTTTTTACTGTCAGGAAAACAGTCTACCTAATGTCATCCTCTTACATACAAAAAGTAAAATTTAAATTTATGCTAATCTCTACAAGTCTATGACTTGCACCAAACTTTAATGTTTTCCGAATACAGTTCGTAATCGGATAGGAGCTTTCAACGATCATTTTCAGGTCTACTAAAAATGATGTCATGTTTTACAAATGAACAGGGTTTTTTTTACTTTCGATCAAAATAAAATAATAGGACGAAAAGCTATTAGTTTAGTGTACGTACATGCAAATGTTATATTTATGGACTGTAATAAAAGCTTTTCGCTTTGAAAACTCGGTCGTATTTTGTGAACTGTGTTTTTTCTTTCTATCGGAATAAAATAATACAGCGAAAAGTTATAAAAAGCTACAAGTTAAATTTCTATGTTTATATAATAATAAAATCTTTTTCGTTGAAAATACAAGTCAAACCGTGAATTCACCTGCAAATCTAAGCTAGTTCAAGAATAGCATTTTGTACCCAAAATTAATAAGTAGGCTAATCTGACATCAGCTGTAGGTACAGTTGCATACGCCAACTATTTTTAAACATTATCTCTATATATACCATCTGCCTACCCGCTCGCCACCTCCTAAGAGACGAGCATAGGTTTAATGGGCTATTACCATCAAAGTCACCAGTAATAAAGTGCCTATTTCTACAGCTTTAATGACAGTGTCGTGTTCCGGTCTGTAGAGCGAGCTAGGTAGTCTTTAGTCTATAGGCCAAGGTGTTTATCAGAAGAGCAGTGTATTTGTTCACTGTCTTATTACATAAAAAAAAACTCGCCTAGTCAACGTCATAGTGGTAATAGCAAATGAGCCTTTAGCAATATAAGCCAGTAAACTGTCTTCAAGAGAACATGTACTTTAAAAAAGTATCTTCCCATCGATATCCCCTAAAAGATAACCAGGTCTAACCAGGACACCCCCGAATAGCCTAAGACACCAAGTCCTACAATGTGAAATGTGGCAAATCTAGCGCCAAACGGGCACATAACCAATCCCGGCCAACATTTTTATTAGGGGCAACAAAGAGGAAATGTGTTTTTTAAATTTTTAAAAAACACATTTCCTCTTTGTTGCCCCATGCGGGAATCGATCCCAGGACCTCATGAAGTCAACATCAGACAGCTAGACACTAGAGGCAAAACTAAAATAATAGAAGCATTTTAATTTAATAAAAAAATTATTTTTCATTCTCTTTAGTAAACAATTGACGCATATATACATTAAACTTACTTTATGGAATCTTGGTTAGGATTTGTGGAATAGAGAAAAATTACTCTTAGGGCTGGTTTCACCAATCATATTGAAAACTGACTTTAGTTAAACTAAGTTCCGTGTAAACGTGTTCAATTATTCAATTGTGATCTTTTAAAATTGACAACATTTTTGTCCTTATCCCCTGAGAATCTACTTAGCACGTAAAGTAGTTTAGTAATAAAATATTTACCTTATCCAAAATTTCTTTGACAACAATATTGCTATAATTAACGCGCGCTTAAATTCGACGGTAAAATCCAGCCTTAATATAACATTACGTTCAAGATCTCAGAAGAGGGGCTAGTAAAATAACTAAAACTAATGGATGTAATCAGTTGACAACATACATTTACCGTCTTTTTAATAACTACGGAGTAAAGTACTTCCAAGATCAAACAGGTATTATAGTCTTTATAATAAAGTGATACAGACTATAATAACAACTTTATTTTTAACTTTAACTTTACTTTTATCTTTTCACAGTGGTGCCAAAACTTGTTTTTTTTCTTTTTATTATTTGCGTTGAAAGATGGCGACAACTTAAAATAAATTCAGCCAGTGCGAAGCAGAATTATTACAAATAAAACTAAACGACAGAAATTTATAGTAAAATCTTTGAGTATTATACCAACAATAAAACACGTAAATGCTTATAATATTATCATCTAAATTAGTTCCTCTGGTAACGTATATTCTATAGCGGAATTATGCTCGTTATGTGTCCCCATTCAAATGGGCCGGTCTGAAGCGGGCTTGATTGCTATTTCACGGGAAAATTTGCTACAATTTATAAGAAAAATACCTTGAAATTTAGTTACTTGTACGAAGTACTTTAAATTAGAAAGCTAAATAAAAAAATAAAAATACGATGCAAGAAACGAAAGTTATGGCCATTCTAAAATGTGAATTTCATCGGTGATGAACTCATTTGGTGGGTACTCAAAATTGTGTATCTATAGGACATAACTACCCGCGTTAACGGGTTAGAAAGGAATTAAAAATTTCGCCACGGGACTTGAATCCTCAGTAGCTCAATTGGTTAGAGCATTCGTCGGCTTGAGACGAAAGGTTACAGGTTCAAATCCTGTCTGGGGCGAAATTTTTTCTTTCTTTAAAATTTATAGAAAGCTAATTCTATGTCGATTTTGTTAATTTTCAATTATAATTACCATAAAATCTTAAAAAACTGACAACAAGTATATAATAACCATTGTTTAAATGTTGATGCAGCGAAATCCAGTTTTTTCGACGATATTTTTAGGCTGTTCATTAAAAAAAATAGGTTATGACTTAAGTTATTGTTTACCAGCTACAACGACAGCCTAAAATAGATTTGCACACAAACTTTCATTCACCATCATAGTTTTAGGGCTATCTGTCTTTTAGATAAAAATAATTCCCATTTCCTTAGTCTTTGCATTACGCTTTGATGGATGGAGCAATTTTGCGGATTTTTTTTTGTTATGTTAGTTATTATCAGTAGAAGATTCTTTGGAAGGGAACCGGAAACAATTGCAGGAAAAATGGGAAAACCTATATTTCAATGTTTTCCCTTACAAACTCTTAACACACCTGTTAATTTCCAAAAAAACAGCCGGCACTGCTATTTTTTGGGAAAATATAGCTTATGTTTGAATTTAAACTACATGTCTGACAGACAGACATTTGCATTTGGATACGTGCTACATACGTAATTAAAAGAGGCCTTATCCCTTCTACGTTGGATATATACACACAGAAAACAGACACAAAATCAGACAGAAAATCTCACAAATTGTATAATTGTTTTTTCCTTATATAAGAAGCTCTACTGAGCATCTTCTTCAACATCTATAGACTAATGAGTAATTCTAATTTCTCTTAATCTTCTAAGCTACAATATCTAAGTATAAGTCCATCAACCTTTACTTAGTGTCTCTAAACTTAAGTTCCATTGGTGTCTTTAACTTAAAACACTGTCACTTGATTTTGGCACTAGCACTTTGTGAATCTACATAACACTACTCACTCGTTCATGCAGCTTTGTCCTTTTCAGCCCTCTCGTTGTACCTGTGATACAAATGAAGTTTTGCTATTCATGGTTCTTGAGATATAACAAACAGGCACATAATGTAGAAAGTAAAACTTAAATGCCTAAGTTTTTTCAGAAAAATTAAATTAAGAAACAAAGAATTTGAATTGTATTAGAAACTAGCTGTTCCGGCGAACTTCGTTCCGCCCGTTCAGTTTGTATGGGAAAAATTAAAATGTTGTTTTTCCCAGTTTCCTCACAATTGAACAGAATAAAAAGTATCCTATGTCCTTCTCCCGGTTCTAAGCTGGGGAGGTACCCACCAATTTGCAGCCTAATCGGTTCAGCCGTTCTTGAGTTATAAATAGTGTAACTAATACCACTTTCTTTTATATATATAGATTATTCGTTATAATTAGCAACAGTTATAATAAGGTTTGATAAACAAGTGTGAGAATGGTCAAGTATTGCTAAAGATAGAAAATGTTTGTTAGTTTTGAACATGAAACAAAATATCTAAATATTGAAGACAATAATCCAAACTGATAAATGCGAAAGTTTATCTGTTGTTTTTTCACGGCTAAACCGCTGAATTGATTTTTATACAATTTTCTATGCATATAGATAGAAACAAGAGTTCAAACGTAGGCTAATTTTTTTCAAGAATTATCCCCCAAATAACTACTAGGAGATGAAAATGTGTACAACATTATGACTATTCTGTGCTAATGAAGACGCAAGGAAACAGCTGGTAATTTATATTGTACAAATATCGAAAGTTTCTTATTCGTATTAGTAATGTAAATGTGTATTTAGTATTAAACTATTTTTTGTTTTATATTTGTATCATCAAGATGGTGGAGTTCTGTACAGCGCTAACAATATTTAAGATGCTTCGCCTTTCAATAATTCCTGACGCCATAATGATAGAGTTTCTCAATATAATGTTGACTATAGTATAGTATAGTTTCTTTACCTAGTCGTGGTTTATACCTCTGCCTACAGTTTCAGAAATATGGGCGTGAAGATACAGGTAGATTTGCACATTTGGCCCTTAAACCCTAGCTACAGGACAGCGATTTATTTAACAATATCTACGATTGTCCATAATTTTCTCTGGTCATTTGAGGAGTCGTGTGCTGGTTTATTTCCTTATTATGAAAAAAAATTACATGCATTTCGCCAAGCTCTCATGTGGAAACCCGTTCGCTTGTAATCAACGCAACCCTCCACAAATTTCACTTAATTGATTTTAATGCAATGTATGTGCTTAATTATAGTTCATTAGTAATATATAACATTATATCCTGGGTAATTAACGGCAACTAAAAGAATAATAAGTATCTTAACACCCATATCCCTGAAACAGTAGGTAGAGGTAGAACTTATTAACCCACGATTAGCCGAAGGTCCAACAATGTAATTGGTGGCCGACTATCACTCACCATGAACCTATTCAATTGCTGATTTTATTATAAAACTAGCTTCGTTCCACCTGCTCCGTTGATATGGGAAAATTTTAAATGTTGGTGTTCCTAGTTTCCTCGCAGTTTTTTTCTTATTTCTTACCTTTTAAACCTTCCATGGACTTACAAATAATTCAAAATAATTCAAAACCAAAAGGAGTCAAATCAGTCCAGCTGTTGATTTTTATATATATAGATTGAAAAAACACTATCTTTGTTGCCTAGTTACAACTAACTGCACTTGTGGAATAATCCAGTATCCTAAATTCTACTGAATTATAATCAGCAAATAGTGGAATCATCCAATGCTCCGAAATATTTATAAAAACTGCTGTTGACCATAAATCTAATAGGTCATTTGTGATTTCTTACAAAAGCATTATCGGGGCTATTATTAATACCATACATATAATATTTATGTACATCTTTATTTATATAATAATACTAGCTGCCGGTTCCGGCTCGGATGGTAATTTTTTACCATAAATTGAGGTATAAGCTATCCTATCTCTCAACTTGGATCGAGCTGCACATGGTGTGCGAATTCTATTATAATCGGTTAAGTGGTTTAGGAGTCCATTGAGGACAAACATTGTGACACGAGATTTATATATATATTAAGAAGATATTATAATCCTTATCTCCTCTAGTTATAACAATTCAGTAATGGCTACATTGTTTTAAATCTAAACAACAAAACAGTCATTGGTTTACTATTAGCGTTGACTGTATTATATCTCGGGTTCGATTCCAGTGTCGGGACAACTCCAAACATCCTTAAAATTAACGTTGCCAGGGATTGAATTTGAGCCTTG
>NJDD01003522.1:80594-99365 GCA_002245505.1 Calephelis nemesis
CAGCGGGAATTTCTTACCATCAGTCACAGACACCTAAATGTCGCACAAAAAAATTTGTCCTATATATAAAAGCAGGTAGCTACTGTTCTACTGTGTGTTCTAAAACCAGGTACGTATACCAGACAATTGATAGACAGGAGACTTATTACTAAAATATCAGTTGCACATTAACAAAATAGAAAAATAATGAAAAAAGAAAAATATAAAAACATTACCTTTTTTCAAATAACGTGGGAAAAAAACGAGCAACGACCTCTTGCTCACAGCTTCATTCACGTGAAAATACTCCAGTTCTGCGATATTCGCTTGGGGTAGGGTTTTTAAAAATCTTTTCATGTCCCTTGCCTTTTTGCATTATTTTTTTAACTGACATCGAAAAAAGGAAGAAGTTGTAATATGTCCGACTCCTATATTTTATGTTTGTTATTCGATTATTTCGTCATTCTTGATCCGCCAGAAGCTCTCTTTTTTTTAGGAAAGAGCTTAATTCTAAGGTTACATACATTGCCACTAAATCTAGATCTGAATATGGAAAATCGACAAAAATACTCAATTTTTTGTATTGGAACATAATCGAAACCGAAGTTGGTTTTTTGTAGTTTCACTGTCATAGTAAAATATCTTATATTTTTATTTATTTTATAATTAATGGCACACACATGACACGAGAATAGGAAATACAAAAAAGTGTATGTATGTAATTCACACATGACTGAAATGAGAAAACAATTACATAATACTGATATTTTCTATATTTTTCTCTTCCCGACATAATCTTATGTGTTTCTTTTTTACTTAAAAATACAGTACAAAAGGCAAGCTGATCTCTGAAAAGATCTTACCACTACCCTAGGACGTAAAAAAAACATAGTTAAAGGAACTAGCCTATCCGGGCGAACTTCCTATCCAATTGGATTTTATACACACTTTTTTGTAACAATCACTTGTACACACACTTGTACACAGTTTCAACCAAATAAGTACTGAACGTTAATCTAAAACAGTCTTTTTATCTTTAGTTACAAAGCCCTAATGATGCTGTAAAAAGTGAAACCAGTAGGCTATAGAGTAACATAAAGTATTAAATAAATTTGTATAGTGGATAAATACAAGTGATTACTACAAAAAACTGTGTCTACAATGGAACTCCACCAAGTGCCGACGATAACAAGTATAACTTCCAATTAGATTTTACGAACAATCTGAATGGAATTCCCCTGCAATGTTCCGGCTTTTTCTCTTCATATTATCCTTCTCCTGATAATAACCAATATACCAAAAATAGATTTAGCAAAATTGATCCATCCATTCAAGCGTAATGCGATGACCACGCGAAAAGAGGATTCATTTTCATTTATATGGATACAATTAGTATGTATGACCTGTTACAATAAACAAATTGTTAAACAAGAGAAGATGTGTTTTAACTTGTTCTAGTTAATTAAAAAAAGGTGTGTGTGTGCGATTCACACACGGTAAAAGTGAAACTTCAGTAGATCGACAAAAGAATGAGATGAATATAATATGCTTAGAATAATAATGCTAATAATATGTTTGTGTCTCTTACCTGCAAAAGAATGAGATGAATATATATTTGGGTCTCTTACCTGTCGTTTTTCCGTTGCACCCGTTTTGAAATCACAAGAATTCTAAAGGAGTTTCACTTCAAAAAAAAACTAAACAACCTAAGCGAACACTTAATTTTTCGTAATAAACTTCAAATTTACAGAAACGGCTTTAAGTGTCCTTCGACTTGCTCAATGCAGAACAACATTATGAAACTATTTAAAGTAGACTAATATTAGGTAAAATAAGTACGTAGACCATTCATACAGGATGACTGGTGAGATACCTTCAATATTTGAGGACGTGATAGTATGCGAACATATATCATGAAATAAAATAACATAAAAACGAAATATTAAATAACTTCTTAGTAAACTTCGTACACAGTCCACCGAGAGTCCAGTATTTAACTGCGGAATAATTGGACACCGCGGTAGCGGGATGGAGGGCGGGGGTAGCGGCGGCGTGGCGTGTGCCGCGCCGCACGTGACGGAGTATAATATCCAAATTTCACTTATTTTTAGAGATATTTCGATAAAAAATTAAGCTTCTATTTTTTTATATCAAGTTAACGAGAATCGAGTGCCGAGTACTCTCCATAAGTATTGAAGGTATCTCACCAGTCAGTCTGTATAATCTGGTTCCCTGGCTGACAGCTTAGTAGGGTTAATAACATTTTTGGCTTTAATACGTAATTAAAATTAATCACATTTTTACGGGGTATTTTGTAACATGACAGCATAATGTCCGATGTTTTTTTAGCAAACAGCTCAAAAACTTCGTATTTTTTTAATACCGTTTAGAGCCAAGATTATAAAACAACAACAACATCGTGCCTAAAGATTGAATACAGACGCGGTTGTGATAAAATGAAAAGAAAAGTGGTTGGTGATTGGCTAATTTTATTGAAACTAAATTTGAAAGTTTCGAAATGAAAAAGCTCAAAAAGGTTTGCATTTTTATGAATAAATAAAATGTTGATATGTATTTCGTAAAAGTTGCTAGCACAAAACCTAGGAGAGTTATGATGATAACAGTGTATGTCACTATTTTTTAATTATAAAAATTATATTAATATTAAATAAAAAAAATTAAATTATAGGAACTATACTATCGTTAACGACTGCTTTCTCTTAATGTGGTGATGATTAAGCACAATCACACATTTTTAGAACACATTAGAAGATGTGTTCATAAAATAATTTCACGCTAATTTACGTTAAACAGACTTGCATAAATTGTAACGGAGATTATTGCAACAAAGTTGATTCATAACAATTGAATTAAATATCTATTATGAGCAAATACTGCTCAATTTAATTACACACGAAGCCTATTAAATTACAATGTAATATAATATGTTTGAAACAAACATTTATTCCCCTAAGCTTTCTGTTTAAAACGTTTTCATATTTCTGACGCAGAAGTTCGAATTTATGTTGCAAGATATAACTTTATTAAAATTGTAGCTACTATATTTTCTTTGTAAGCCTGTTGTATATTCTGATTCAACAGCATTTAGCTGGAAGCGTGTAGAGAAAACGAAATTAGATTTTTAGCCTGTTTGTAAGAAGTGGGATCATGATTAATCTCAACGCTTACTTTCGGGGGAATCATATTGTATTAAAATGTGTTTCTTCAAATAAATTAAAGATAAATCCCCGGCTACGTGGATTAGAGTTCAGTACTTTGGCGAAATAAAGATGTAATTTTGGAAAATTTATGGTTTGAATATTTATAAGATGTTAATGTTGTATTGAAGACATTACTTATAACTTTTTAAGGGAGAAAACAACGAACAAGCGGCTCGCATAATGTTTAGAAATAATCAGTATAGACCAGGGGTGGGCAAATTACGGCCCGCGGGCCGGTTTCGGCCCTTGAGAGGTTTTAATCCGGCCCGCTGAGGGTTTTTTTAAATAGGAACCTCCTTAAAAAAATTATGGTCGAAATGTTAAAAGACTATTGAAATTTGAACAATCAAGATACTGAATCGATACTTCAGACATACTCGTATATATTGCGTATTTCATATGTTAAGACTTCATTAATAGATTTTATTTTAATAAAGGATTGTAAAATATTAAAAAAATGTCTTATGTTATCTTTTTACAAGTTTTATGATCTTAATATTTATTTACTGCTATTTTTAGGTAGATTAATTATAATTTACTGGCCCGCCACTAGATTTTTTTTAATTTACCGGCCTGCGGTCAAAAGAACTTGCCCACCCCTGATATAGACAATAGATACCATAGACATAGGTGAACTAGCTTGTAGCTGGAGTGTAACGGCTAAAGTTCAAGTTTAATTTAAGCATAAAAAATGAGCTAGAATGTTTAAAGCCTCGATGAATCAACTGATCCATACTATTCATGACGTTTCCATTTATTTGTTTTTTTACTATACACCCCCCTCACCCCGTTACCCTGCTTTGGTCTGGATCTGTTGACTGGAATAGATCTACTTCTCTGTAAGTCAGCTAATAAGAGGCGGGCACATGTTAAAATATAGGCCACTACTAATAAGCCCACAGGTGGTAGAGTGCTGTGTAACAATTTTTAACGCCACCACCACCACTTTAATTGTTCCTGCAGTCATAGTGACTCTATCATATTCTGATCTGGAAAGTAAGGTAGCCGGTAGACTTGCACAATAGGCCTGCTCAGGACAGCGACGTACCTATAACACGGTGTTAGGGCACCGTAGTCTCTTACCACCAGTAAAGCCATGTTCGCTGACCTCTCCACAAATACATTTAACGAATTTTTTTTTATTATATAGGAAGGCAAACAAGCAGACGGATTTCCTGATGCTAAGAAATTCACGCTGCCTAGAGACACCAAAGGTGATTATGGTGCGTTGCCAACCTGAGGTCGGGGTGTTAGGCCTCGAGCAAAAGTAAGTTTACCGGCTACCTTACCCTCCGAACCGCAACACGTCATGACGTTATGGAATAGGTAAGGTGGTGGTACCAATCCGGGCGAGTCGCTGCTAAACTCTACCATCTAGTCAGATGTCACGGTGTTAGCGACGGTGAGCCTAGGCTCGCCTTATACGATCTGCCTTGCAGGAAGACAGATGATCTATTCTGCAAAGGAGCCCGGACCAACACGGGGAAAATTATAATCAATGTTTATTCCGGCAAATAAATAAAGGCAAGCCTATTTTAATAAACGATTTCTTTGAGAATACCCAACAAAAAGTGAACACTAAAATAAATCTATATCTATACTAATATTATAAAGAGGAAAGTTTTGATTTTTGTTTGTTTTTTTAAAATGAATGGACACCGAAACTACTAAACCGATTTCAAAACTTCTTTCACCTTTTGAATGCTACATTATCCCTGAGTGACATAGGCTTTGTTTCATCAAAATCGGTGCACTAGAAGCCAAGTTATGCAGGCGAAGCTGCATGAAACTGCTAGTGTAAGATATAAAGATATTGCAAAAACTGTGATATTATCGTATTTTTATTTTTTATTTTTTTTAGCACTTGCCCTGTGCGTGGGATAAATTTCTATAAATTTTAAAGAAAGAAAAAATTTCGCCCCAGACAGGATTTGAACCTGTAACCTTTCGTCTCAAGCCGACGAATGCTCTAACCAATTGAGCTACTGAGGATTTAAGTCCCGTGGCGAAATTTTTAATTCCTTTCTAACCCGTTAACGCGGGTAGTTATGTCCTATAGATACACAATTCTGAGTACCCTCCAAATGAGTTCATCACCGATGAAATTCACATTTTTTAGAATGGACATAACTTTCGTTTCTTGCATCGTATTTTTATTTTTTATAAAAAATAAAAATACAGGTTCAAATCCTGTCTGGGGCGAAATTTTTTCTTTCTTTAAAATTTATAGAAACTGTGATATTATGCCGCCATTACGAACAATGATGACAATATCCATACATAGTGTAATTTAGGAAGTTCTAACGGCTTAGGACTTGCTTAATTGCTTATCTGATAACAAACAACTACAAACTAGTTAGCTCACGCGGAATATTAATTAATTTGTTTAATAGACCGCTAAGTTTGGTTCAAAACTTAAATCGCCCGAAACAGGATATATGGGATAATCTACAATGAGAAAATACGGTTTGGTTAAAACCTTAACCTGTTTTGTAACATCTAAGAGTTTTTATTATTTATTTATTTAAAGTTTATGCACAATAAATTAAATTAAACAAATAAATTTCACTGGACAAGTTACACAAATTGAATCTAACCCCAAAGTAAGCAAATTATATGCTTGTGTTATGGGTGTCAACAATACTAATACATAGAAATACTTAAATAGATACCAGAATAAATTTAATATACACCAGACCCGGAAATTCAGACATCTAAATGTTCATCACACAAATGCCTGCCCCCGTCGGGAATCGAACCCGAGCGTCGCGGTTGGTCGAAGTAGTTAGGCGTGTACGCTAGCCATTTGACCAACGAGGCGGTCAATGTATAAGGTTGCCAATTTCAATTACTTACCTCCAGGAGATCGGTCAATTAGAGAATCGCTGCTATGATATTATTTTAACGAAAAAGAACAGGTTTTGATTGGTAACTGAAATAAAGTAGATCTATTTGTTATGCTGGCAGCACTTATTTGCGTAACAGCTATATTTAAAAACAAACGAGTAGCCTTCATGTGTGGAGAGTATATTTGCCATGATAATTGCCATGTTTGTCAAATACAGCACATACGGCTTAGGGAACTCTGACGCTTTTTGAAGCACATGAAAGGAAACGATAAACGCTGGGCAATATTAATACTGGCCAGGCACGTTTTTTTACGAATAACATCAAATAGTAACATGCGTTCAAACATAATAACAATAAAGTCCAAGTGCAAGTGTCAAGTTCATTTGATATAAACGTAGTCTACGATTTGGTACAGAAAATTTACTTTTTGGTAGTAACCATTAATTTACAATCATTATATTAACAAAAAATACGAATATTTTGTGGTACAATTATTTGGTGTTTGCAACCATGCGTGGACGACTTTTTTGTCCATTTTGTGTGCGTACGTTAAATATTTTGTCAACCATGTTGATCCAGGCTCCTTTGCAGAATAAACCATCTATCTTCCTGCCAGGCAGCTCCTAAAAAGCGAGCATAGGCTTACCTTCACTGACACCTTGACATCTAACTAGGTGGTAGAATTATTGATTTGTACAACTAGGTTGTACAAATCAAGACTCGCCTTGATTTGTACAACCGCCTTATTTATTCCTGCCACCATAACGTCAGCGCTTGCCGGCTTGGCGTATTCCTGTTCGGAGGATAAAGGTTGTCGATGCACTATTACCACCTTTGACGTCACTAGGCAAAGTGAATTTCTTACATCAAGAAATCCGTTTACTGGTTTGCCTTCCAATATCATAAAAAAAACGAATAATTACACAAAAAGACATGTGTGGAGCCGCTATTAGATACGTCATTGTAATTTTGTGAGAGAAATTAAGATAAAATACTTTACAAAGATACATTACATATACGAGCAACACCTTTAAAATCATTAACCGGTTCACAGAATACATGTTCCTACCAAATTTCGTCTGTGGAGTCTTCATATATCATTTGGAAATAAAATAGCTGTGACATACAGACTCAAATCTCGAATCTATAAGCGTTTCGTTTTTTGCTTTTCCAAAATAACTCTTAAAAAAAGACGGGTTGCACACCGGGAGTGAAGGCAGAAATGAAAAATGAAATGCTTTAATTATCAGTATGAAAGTACTATCATTTATGCACAAATGTTATTTTCATATCAATAACCTGCGTTTGGCTTAAAAAAACTCGCTAAAGTAAGACCACGTGAAGGCTAGGAGCATCGTAATATTATCTGCACAGCGAACATTGTGTAAACACACATAAAACATTATTTCAAGATGGCACAAATAGAGCAATGTCTGTTGACGTATCTGCTATAATTTTGTCTTATGAGAATGTAATGGTAGGTATATTGCGGCGTATTATGCATTGCGAATCCTATACTCTTCGGAAATATCTAAGCAATACAAAAACAGCAATGAATCTACGTTTTATTTTAGATCTCGCGCAAGCGCACGGCGCCGTCTTGTTCGCGTATGCGCAGTGCGCCGTCTTATGTTTTGATGATCTGACGCGAGTTTAGAAGCTTTTACCCATTCCAAAAAAAGGGTGCAATGCCGCTAAAGAAGTTTTCACTTCAAAAACAAAAAAAACGCCGACTAATTGACAACTTTTCCCTACTTTTTGAGCTGCAAAAAGCTAAACTTTGTTACTGTCGACTTCCCACTAAATTAAATCAAACACTGGGACAAGTTGTTTTGAGTTTCCCAACATTTCCAAATTAATTTAAAATTAGTTCACACATTCCGTATTTGACAAGCCGATGATTTCGATTTTCTCCACACAACGCGTAATGTAAATGTTTGCAATTTGTTACATCTCAGAAGCTCGGAACGCTTGATGGAATTCCTACTAAGATGTCTGTATTTTATTTTATCTAAATTGACAAAAGAACATGTAAGAAATTTCCCTCGCGCGTTTTTCTGCCTTTGTTTCTTTTTAGGTTAACAAACAAATGTAAATTTGAATGACTCAAGACAGCTACTGACAGGCTCTGAAAATGTCAGTGGTGCGTTGTCTTAAAGTTTGGATATAATGTATATTATGTTTAAACATTTATTACATATAAAAAAGGATTTAAAATCGTTATGAAGATAAAAAAAAACTTTAGACATAATAGCAGTAAAATAACTAGTATCAAAGAACTATTATTTAAGTACAAAGATCCTTAGTTTGGCTGTGGTTTGGCAATAAAAACTAAAATAAAACATATTATATTAGAATTTAAAATCTGTCATTCTTAAAATGATTATACGAGTACGTTGGGTAGTTTTTGGCGCCATCGTGATAGAGGATTGTTGTAATTTTTTCTTGAACTTAAAGCTACACGAATTTTAATATTTTTACAAGTACCTAAGTTTTTTTGTCTTTATGACGGACATTTGTATCTGCAATTTTTTTAATTTAAGTTTGCTTTAATTACCCAATTTAACAAAATCGGGTTTAAATAATTTAGAGTTTTGACGCCATATTGAAAGAAGATGGTCATAGTTTTTTCGAAATTGAATTTGAACTTTGTATATTTATGAGTGAAATTCATTAATTTAGGTAGCATTTTAGTTCAACTTTTGTCAATTAAAGTATGATATCACAAGTGAAATATTTACGAAGAATTTAGTGTATCGTATATTTTCTCGTTGCCGCCAAATCTAGGCCACCGCTTTACTCAAGACCCTGACGTGACAGTCTATTACAACTTATGACTATAATAAATGAAATGTAAGAAGTGGAATAGAATAAAATAAGAATAGAATAAATTTATTTCTCCCTTAACATAGGCAAATATTAATATTATTATTAATATTATCCGAGGGTGGTGTCAAGAGTCTCCGAAACCGGCGTGTTTGTATGAAAAGGGTAATGAATGTGAAGGAAGCAAGACAGGTTTGTCAGGATCGTGAGGTCTGGCACTCGATACTCTCTGCCTACCCCGTAAGGGACTTGGCGTGAAGATATGTATGTATGTAACATAGGCAAACATTAAACCTAGGTTTACCTTATATATCTTAAGCTTAAAGAAATTAATTGTGTTTAAACCTAATTATAAGATATTGGTGCCAGTTTTATGTATAAACCAGTGTTACAGGTTAACAATGCCCCGATGTATTAATTACTATTGAATATAAATACTAGAAAAAATAATTTATTGATACGGAAAACATGGCTAAAGGTCTTAGCCTCTCCCAGAAAGTAACAAATTAAAAAAAACCACAATGATTATACATGGATTATACACTGAAATGCAGTAATTTGACAAGAAGATTTGACTTTTTTTCTTTCTTTAAGCTTTGGCCTTCACGTTAGTATTTTGCCATTCGTCAAGTAGAAATTTGCATCAAATTTTATATCAATTATAATTAGTCATCAGTCATAAGTCGTCACAAGCTCATGTAAGGAGATTTTGGCAGCAACGAGGAAATACACGATACGCTAATTTCTTCATGATTATTTCATTTTTGCATTTTCACTGAACGAAATTATACAAAATGCCACTAACATTGGCTAATTTCACTCAATATCAACACGAAATTCAATAATTATGAAAAAACTTCGACCATCTTTTCTCTCGATTGCGCCACAACTCCCAGATTTGATCTCGGAAAATAAATTATCTAGAACCATGTTGCGTTAGTTGTTAACCATTGATAATAATACTTAATAATAATTAATAAATATCCATGGACAAGTCACACGAATTAAATCTAACCCCAAAGTAAGCAAATTATATGCTTGTGCTATAGGTGCTAGTCAACGATACAAATACATATAAATACTTACATAGATCATCATCATCATCATCATTTCAGCCATAGGACGTCCACTGCTGAACATAGGCCTCCCCCGTTGACTTCCACTTCGACCGGATGGAAGCGGCCTGCATCCAGCGAGACCCCGCGACCCTCACAAGGTCGTCTGTCCATCTCGTGGGTGGCCGTCCTATGCTTCGCTTGCCGGTATGTGGTCTCCACTCGAGAACTTTTCTGCCCCAACGGCCATCAGTTTTCCGCGCTATGTGCCCCGCCCACTGCCACTTCAGCTTGCTTACCCGGCTGGCTATGTCGGTGACTTTCGTTCGCCTGCGGATCTCCTCATTTCTGAATCGATCTCGCAGGGAAATCCCGAGCATAGCCCGCTCCATAGCTCGCTGTGCAACCTTGAGCTTGTTTATCAGGCCCACAGTAAGAGACCACGTCTCGGTGCCGTAGGTCATCACTGGTAACACACACTGGTTACATAGATACCAGAATAAATTTAATTAGACCCGGAAATGCAAACATCTAAATGTTTATCACACAATGCAAACCCCGTCGGGAATCGAACACGAGCCTCGCGGTTGGTCGATGTAGTTAGGCGTGTACGCTAGCCACTCGACCAACGAGGCGGTCAGTAAAGAGATTGACAAAGATTTTCTAAGCAGAGGAGATTTTTATTGATAATTGGATGTTAAAATGTCTATATTTAAAACAATGGAGCTTATTTTATATGAGCTTCATCTATTTTAACCGACTCCATAAAAGGAAGAGGTTCTCAATTCCACTGTAGGGTTTTTTGAATGTTTATTACGCGATTATTCGTATCGAAATACGAACAGATCTAGTTAAGGCAAATCAAATGAGTCCCTCTCAATGGACTTACTAGCAGCTGCATTCTAGGGTTATATCTCCTGTCTTCTAGCTCTATTATTAGACCAGCTCTGTTGTACCAGCATTCATTAGTGTCAGGTCTGTTAGGTCTAACATATACTTAAAACTGAAATAAATACCCATAGTGCGTCAAATATCTATTCCGATACTTACGAAAAAGCTGCAAATGAGCTGATGACCTCTTACACCTGGGTAGATCTCCATAAACTATAGTTGAGAACCGTGTACTGAACATTTAGATAGCTGTATTACAGAGTCGTGGTGTTTATTACATTTATTCTGGTATCTATTTAAGTATTTCCATGTATGACTAGCACCCATAACACGAGCTGACTTGGTTACTTTGGGGTTAGATTTAATTTTGTTACTTTTCCAGGGTTTTACATCCCGAAGGCAGTAAAATAAAAAAGAGCCTTGAATGACAAGTTATTGTTAGTCAAGGCGAAGCTGGGCCGATAAACATTGTGATTGGAGACTTTCTTTGTTACCACCCGAGGTGTGTTCAGTGTATGGCTATTTAGTGGCAATTTTTATGAATGCAATGGAAAGAAAACTATGACGTTCCACCCGTATGACAGAAAATACTAGATTACATCCCGAGGAAAATAAAATAAGAATAGTCTTAGTAAGGAGGCCACTGCTACTCGAGGCCCTGATATGACATTATTTAACGAAAATGACTATTTATTTATATAATTTTTTATTTTATGATATTGGAAGGCAAACATGTAGACTGATTTCCTGGTGGTAAGAAATTCACGCCGCCTAGAGACACCAAAGGTGGTAACGGTGCATTGCCAACCTGTGGCAGGGATGCTAGGCCTCGAGCAAAAGTAAGTTTACCGGCTACCTTACTCTCCGAACCGGAACAAGCCATGACGTTATGGCGGCAGGAATAAGTAAGGCGGTGGTACCAATCCGGGCGAGTCGCTGCTAAACTCTACCACCTAGTCAGATGTCACGGTGTTAGTGACGGTGAGCCTATGCTCGCCTTTTACGAGCTGCCTGGCAAGGGAATCAGATGGTCTATTCTACAAAGAAGCACGCACAAACTATAGTAAAATTTGACAAGTGAATTGAAAATAAAACAGGAAGAAGAATTCGTAAGCACGTGAAAGACGTGGCAGCATTACCTAAAAGTCTTAACCGGTCCCAGACAGGGACAAATTAATTTAAAAAAAGAATAATCTCAGACTACAGATAACGTAACCGAGGCAAACTGAAGTCGGATCAAAAACCCAGCAACAAACAAAACAAATATATAGCAACGAAGTGACTTTGTTTTATACTCTGTAGTGATTTCTGTCTATACATAACCTAGGATACTATACCCACAAAGTTCTTACATTACATTAAAGTGAAAGATAGAAAATGTTAAACATCAACTATTTTTCATCCGCAGAAAACAATCACGGTACCGAACGAGACCCGCCATTCGTTTTTATGAACACTCGTAAGAAAGAAATCAGAAAAACGGTTGTCGATATCGTAGAGGATTGATCGCCCCCAATGTTTATTTTCCTCGTCGGAAATCAGATTCTGGTTCTGCGATGGGAGCTCAGATAGGGGGATCTGCCACCCTTCTTGTCGCAAAACTTACAAACTTGACTGACAACGACACTAACACTGTTATCTGTTTCATTTTACTTTAAATCGACAATATGTTACTGAAAAGATATTTGTGCGAAATATTTGTAAAGTATGAGTACACTGGGAACATTTTTAAACAACTCTTTCTTCTTTCTTTCTTTAGGTTTTGGCCTTCACGTTAGTATTTAGCCATTAGTCAAGTATAAATTTGCATCGAATTTTATATCAATTTCAATTAATTACAATTAGTCATCAGTCATAATTCGTCAGGAAGTCATGTCAGGCTCTTGGGTAAAGCGGTGGCTCAACACAAGCACAAACACAAGCTCTGTAATGAGATTTGACGGCAACGAGGAAATACACGATACGCTAATTTCTTAATGATTATTTATTTCATTTGTGCACTTTTACTGAACAAAATTGTACAAAATGCTACCAAAATTAACTAATTTCACTCAATATTAACACGAAATTCAGTAATTATAAAAAAAACGTAGACCATCTTTTCTCTCGATGGCGCCAAAACTCCTTTAAACAACTCCGAAAAGTTTCAGACAACTTTCTATTGGACTGCCTTTTTGGGTTTTAAATTTTTCGGACAGTAACAATTATTACTTTTTGGGAACATAAGTTATGAGACCGAGGTGGTTCCGTACCTACCTAAAATACCTAAAATAGCATTTGTGAGGAATACTATAACCTAGGTTGGCAACGCACCATTACTACCTTTGGTGTCTCTAGGCGGCGTGAATTTCTGACCATCAGGAAATCCGTCTGCTTGTATGTCACATATCAGAGAAAAATGTTGTACAGATTTTTATTTTTTTAGATTTTTTAACACATTTTTTTGGGTTTTCGAAAAGGAGGTGATCAATTCGACAGTTTTTTGTATGTTTGACCACACGGTTACTTGACCAAAAATGAACAGATTTTGATGATTTTATTGATAGGATAGGCAATAAGTCCAAGGTCCTTACGACGTTATGCCGTAAGGCACAATAAAATGTATGCTTTACTACGTATAACTCAAAAATCTCTAGTCGGATGTTGATAAAATTCACATAAGACCACATCGGGATAATATACTACTTTCTGTAAAGAAAATTACCAAATCGAAACGTGGTAATACAAATTTGAGTAAAGTGTCAAGAAAGACACGGTAATGTAATACACACGGATTTATTAGCTCGGCTCTGTGTTTTTTTTCATTAAACTAGTAGCCGCCCATTGGTCGAAATTCGATCATAAGAACGCCATCTTCATTTCTCAAGACCAACTACTTTGTTTCCTGAATAACTAGTGCGTCATCTGTGATCTTTTATCGTTATCATTGATATATTTGATTGTGTGTATCAAATGCATGATAGTGTGGGTAATGTTTTATTTATTGGTTAAATCTACTTTATAAGCATTATTATTGAAATATTTTAGAGTTCTGCACTTCTACACATAAACTATAAGTGTACCAAATTTTATACTCCCTCTTCCGCACAATTTTCGTAAAAAGGGGTCCAAAGTCTTGGCATCACGTATTAATATATAGATACATACCGTGCATAGGTACCATGCGTGCGATGGGTGACCACGCGATAGGGCTAAGTATGCGTCTTTATTGTTATATCTATATCTGCCTATTTGAATTTTTCTCTAATTTTGTAATCGTAAATACTTTTTTAAACAAATAACATTCATTCAATAAATAGTAAGTGTTCAATAGAAATGCATTTGGTGTTAGTGAACACCAAATTTCATAAAATCCATCCTTAAGGCCCCATACTTAGTAAGCCAGAAGAGCCAATCGCCGCAATCCCCCGTTCCATGATTAGGTACTATGAAATAATTGCGCTCTTAAGTAGATGTCTTAAGCGACAAATCACTATTTTGACACTATAAAAGTAATTTGAAAAAAAAAACTGAAACGATTATCTTTTAGGTATAATACTTATCTATGTTTATGTTAAATCTGGTGTCGATATTTTCATAATTGAAGGGTTTTGCTTTCAATAAAAAGATTAAGTTTTTGATTTTTTCTATAGAGCAAAGTGAAATGAATCGTCTTTTGGAAACAATAGTCTTATAAAGCATATTCATGTTAATCTTGTGTGTTTGTGTCACCAAGATCCGTGATTGATTTGTATGAAAACAATATTATATTGCTGACATATTTTAGCATACATGGACCCTTAACCGTTTAAGCAAAAATCACAAAGAGCACAACATAGTATTAAATTGTTCTTTATCATTTTAAATTGTGTGGACTTATGAAATCAAATCACCATTCACAAATCACCTGCTTACCTGTTGGTTACAACAATAAAAAAAAACGCTACTAGGTGTATTGACCGTTCGTCACTACGATGCAAACTCGAATCAACGAGTATAATTACTACGTTCTACCTCGAACGTTTGTACGCAAAATTACAAACAAGGCACCCACGAAGAGCATGGCTATACTTGCATATGGGAAAATATAAATTACAGATTAATGACATTCTCTGACAAAAAGAACGATACCATAAACGAGAAGAGAACAATATGAACAGCTCTGAAAGATAAATAGTAAAGCTATACTGAAAATACTGATAGCTGGCAAGTTTCCTATATCTAGACGCCGAGCCCGCCGATTGGCAGCAACTAGTTAGATTTAAATAGTCATATCATACTACTTGCGACATCTACCGAATGGCAATGAAACAAAGTTGTAATAGCTGTGTACATGAGATTACTGAAACATTTCATAGTTTCAACATTTTCAGCGTGCTTGCTGATTGCTTTAGTAGATGTCGCTATTTTCAAGTGGCTATAATTTCTACTAAGAAAAAGAGACAAGGGAGGCCACCAGATCGCGTAAAAACCAAACTCATAATTTTAAGATTTAACAATGTTTATTGTATTCCTATTAAGTAAATTCTATATTATTTAGAAGTTTTCTCTTGAAATACTAGCTATCTTTTCACTGTATTAAGAGAAAAACAACCTAGTTTTGTTCAACTTACTGGTAGTTTTTTTCATTAAAAGCTTGTGTCAAGTAGGGTAATGGCATAATGCCAAGCTGGATATTTTATAACAGCCAAGAAGAAACTATTGTGTGAAGCTTGAAGAGTTGACTTAGAGAAAAATCAATGAAGTTTGGCGAAGCGACGGAATCTACTTAATACAATTACTTTATTTTGACCGATATACGAATATAAATTAGGAATTACTGAATCCCTAATTTGTGTTTATATATGTTTGCTACTAATACACTACCATATCTGAACTTAACTTTACAGCAGAAGCGAAATACAAAAAAAATTACGAGTACTCTTTAAAAATGTTAATGTTTATAAAGATAAATAAATAAATATCCCAGGACATCCATCTGCCTTCCTGTGCCAGGCAGCTCGTAAAAGGCGAACATAGGCTTGCCGTCACTAACACCGTAAATCTGACTAGGTGGTAGAGTTTCGCCGCGACTCACCCGGATTGGTACCACCACCTTACCTATTCCTGCCGCCATAACGTCATGACGTGTTCCGGTTCGGAGGGTAAAGTAGCCGGTAAACTTACTTTTGCTCGAGGCCTAACATCCCGGCCTCTGGTTTGCAACGCACCATTACCACCTTTGGTGTCTCTAGGTGGCGGGAATTTCTTACCATCAGGAAATCCGTCTGCTTGTTTGCCTTCCAATGTCATAAAAAAAAACAAGTCACACAAATTGAATCTAACCCCAAAGTAGGCAAATTATATGCTTGTGTTATGGGTGTTAGTCAACGATTCTAGTTAGAAATACTTAAATAGATACCGGAATATATTTAATAAACATCTGTACCCGGAAATGCAAACATCTAAATGTTCATCACACAAATGCCTGCCCCCGTCGGGAATCGAACCCGAGCCTCGCGGTCGGTCGATGTAGTTAGGCGTGTACGCTAGCCTCTCTAACAACGAGGCGGTCAACTGATTGATGAGTTCAAGATGAACTGTAATAAAAAAATAGAAAGTGTCTTCACGCCCATATTCCCGAAGAGTTAGGCAGAGGCACAACCAGGACACCCACGACTAGCCGAAGATACTAAGTCCCACAATGTGATAGGTGGCAAGCCTATCGCCAACCGGGCACATATTCTATCCCGAGCAACATTTTTTTTATTAGAAAATTGGAAAAACCCAATTTTCTTTTCATTGTCCGACCCGGAATTCGAACCCAGGACCTCATGCAGTCAACTCCAACAACTGAACCGCTAGACCACAGAGGCGATATAAATAAATAAGTACCAGGAAACTATTCAGTTGCCGACTAAAGTAAACTTGCACAAGACAGAATTTGCAGTGGGTACGTTGACAAACTCGTTGGCCTACTGACTCGCCCTAATTGTTTTGTGTTGCACAAAAGCTTACAAACCAAGGGCTCAGCAGACTAGATTCCTGGATTTCAATTTTGATTAATTAAAATTATTATAGTTAAACGTTATTTTGACACGAAAATGTGTAGACACATAGCCATGTTACTTGAATAACTAAAATACATGCACAATTCAGAATATCTAAAACTTCTTTTTTATATCGGCTCTGTGGTTTAGCGGTTCTAGTGGACTTGACTTGTTGTTGGTCCCGGGTTTGAACCCCGGGTCGGGCAACAAAAAGAAAACTGGGTTTTCCCGATTTTCTAATAAAAAAAATGTTGCTCGGGATTGGATGTGCCCGATTGGCGATAGGCTTGCCACCTATTACATTGTGGGACTTAGTGTATTTGGCTAGTCGTGAGTGCCCTAGTTGTGCCTCTGCCTACCTCTTCGGGGATATGGGCGTAAAGATGCTTTTTTAATTAAATAACTAAGTAGCTGTTAAGTCTCAGTGTTCACAGAGAGTATTAGTACCAAATTTCCTTGCAAACCTGCCTAGATCCTCGACATTCCTTACTCTTATTATATAAACATGCACGTTTCGGAGACTCTTGACACCACCTTAAGACAAATCCCAACCGAGCCTAAATTTACTGAAAAATTTTTCGTACTGGAAAATAGTCTGTCAAAATATTATTGTACCAAGTGATCAGTCGCATTAACCACCAAGATAACGGGATGTGACAACCCCATAGCTGATTAAACAATATCTTAGTACCTACAGGTATTTAGACTACAAATCAGAGAGTAGAGTCAACGACTCGACCGTATTAATTTCACCAGTTGACCTATGGATCCCAGCATAGGTATATTTCAATGATATAACAGATCATGATCAATTCCAGTTACTGCAACTTGGGCAAAGGGGCGTGAATTCTACGAGTCATATTTTGTAAATACAAAAGGTCGGTAAAACTAAAAGGACACGTCTACAAAACTGTGACATCCATCACCATCATCATCATCATCAGCCGGAAGACGTCCACTGCTGGACATAGGCCTCCCCGAAAGAACGCCACAAGTCACGACCACCAGCTAAGACATCAATACAACTAAGTAATTAGGCCTGATCTTTTGTATGGCAGCGAAACAGCCGTCACTTGAACAAAAAAGTTAAACACATTTACGCCCTTATCCCTAAAGAGGTAAACCAGAAGAAGAGATAGGATAGTTACAACAAGGGCACCCACGTCTAGACGAAAACACTAAGTTTTACAAAGTGATAGGTGGCAAGCCCACCAATCGGGATCATGTCTAATCCCGGGCAACGTTGTTTTATTAGAAATTTGAAAAAAATGTACTCCTAGACCATAATATGTCTGAGGCTGCTTCCCTCTGGGCTGGATATGTTGTGACTTGTATAGATCGCATAAAAAATTATCACATGGCTGCCTTCATGATGTGATATCACTGCTTGATACCATCCTCGGATAATATGCAAGCGATTTGATCGTGGAATGTCAAACAAGATCTCCTCGGGTACCTACATCCATCTATATTCGCATTGTATATCTGCTTTGTCAATCTTGGATCTGCCATTCTTTCCACATGACCGAACCAGCAGAGTATGCCCTTATTCATTTTAACAACAACACTTTTTTTCAATCCCACTCTTTCTCAGATCTTACTTTTAGGAATTCGATCAACGAGCGTTACACCACAGTAACAGTCAGTGATTTAAGCTCGGTTCCTATTATCCACGAAACATTATCCGTTAGTATAACCATTGGAAGTTTACCTAAAAGTGACGAAGTGTTGTTCATAATTACAGAAAATGTTTCTAGTTAACAGTCGATAACGAACTACCTACAGAATTTGTTGACTTTAAATTTTTAACTATTCGTACAAAAAAACTACTATACCTAAGCAAAACGACTCGTTATTTTAATATAGAAATCGGGCAAAAGTCTAACTTAAAAGATAGAATAGAGTGCCCTTGTTGGTCCGGGCTTCTTTGCAGAATAGACC
>NJDD01003523.1:0-16572 GCA_002245505.1 Calephelis nemesis
CCAACTCGCAGAAGCATCAGCGCGGAGCGCGGGCGTCGCGTTTTTCAAGTCGGCCAAAATCGACGAATCACAAAAGAGCTCAGCAAAACAATGTAAAAGCGGCAACGTCGCTTTATTAACGGTATTATAACGTTATTTATTGAGTTATAATTTCGTTCTGATTTCGTTCTGTTAATGTTTTCCGTTACGTTAATTATCAATAGAGACCGCCGTATTGTAACTAAAATAACGGTATTTACCGGTAAAAAATAGAGGTATCTGATAACGTTTCAAATCCCTGTATGTGTCAAATAAGATGAAAAATTTTTATTTTTCATTATTAGATTGTTGTATAATACAGTTTAGCAATCATTATGCAAATATTGCGCGTTTTTGCCACCGCTCGGCAATTGCAAGATACACTGCCGATCTAAGCTTATCTAGATATTTTCGATGAATTACAAACATTACATTTATGTAAATAACATAAAACATTGAAGTAAGCAGAATTTTGCATTTTTCGGGAATAAACCTTCAAAACTAAAGCTGAAAAGTTTGTTTTCCGTGGCCGATTTTAAAATGCTTCTACCATTATACTAACGGCACGCTATAATGGCAGGATTGACTTTTATATTATCTAGAAGTAAACATTTTCATTTGGTTTTATCAAAAAAAATAATCTATTACTCGCCTCCCACTAGTTATAAATAGGTACTAAACAAATAAATACGAATCGAATTTTCTTTGTATTTTTTCCACTATTCACATCACTATTGTAATGTGTCAAACCAGCCATTATAGCGTGCATAGCGTGATGTTATACCAAAATCGGTTTAGTAAGACATACGCATGAGAAAAGCCACGAGAACTACATCATAAAACCAACTCCTTCGCTGTGTCACCTGTCAAAAATTTTAAACGCTTATGACACGTTTTTCAAGCCGCTTTCAATGAACAGAATTTTTCTTGCCTATAAAAAATATGCGTTAATAAGTACTACAAATTATTAAATATTTTTTGGAACGTAGTTCCTTACGGCAGGCTTGGAGGTAAGGATTTTCTGAAAAATGAAATAGTAAAAACCGTAAACAAAGAGGGTGGAATAAATCCGTTAAATGAGACAGACGCGACAGTTGCTGCACGACCAAACTGAAAAAAATGTGATACTAAATACCGTAAGAAAAAGTGGGTGGAATAAAACCGTTAAATAAGACGTGCGCAGGCGCGACAGTCGTATACACAAGCGCTTAGTGTATAAGAGCCCGTTCACGACCTTGCCGCTGTGAGCGGGAGCTTAGGGCGGAGCGGCGTGCGGTAAAATCAAAATCATATACAAATGTTGAAGCACGCCACGAAATACCGCTCTAAGTGGAACCGCGCGCGGTTTTGTCCGGGCGGATCGCTACACCGCTGCCGCTAACCGCTACTGAGGTTACGTGGCGTGTATAACGCTTCCGCTCCCAGCTCGCCGCTCTAGACCGAAAGTCGTGAACAGGCCGTAATACCTTTTTCTTTCTCTCTCACTCCACGCCGCCAACTCACCGAAGGAACTTCATCCCTACCTGGTGTGCCACGATACCACATTTCTTTATCTATTTTTAATTTATCATCGACATAACCTCCACAATGATAGACTGGGGGTCTATTTCACCAACGCACGTAATTTACATTTCGATTTTATTGTTGATTTTAATTAGGTCTGTATTGTTACACACTTTAGAAGATACGATACCCATATAGATATTTATGAAAAAAGATACAGATACTAAAATGACTCATACTTGTAACAATATTTATTTACAATGATAATAATTTTTATCAAAACAGAGATCAGAGGACTGAACGAAAGAAGCGAAAAAATGGCTATTTCTGATAGGTTATCTATCGCGGATTGTATCGACAAAAATGATATCTCCGATTCCGATGAATCATAAAACCCGAAATTTCAGTACCAGTATGGAATGCATTCCTAAAAGCAAAATCAAAATCAGAAAAATCTTTATTCACATGAATCACACAAGTGGTAGGTACATGTGCACTTCGAAATTTTTATAAACTACCATCCGATCCGAATCGCAGCCACACACTGAGAAGATCCGGCGAAAGAATTCTAGCGGGCTTGTCTTCTATCATATCTTATCAACTGCTGTTTAGGTGCAGAACATCTCTTAAATCTTAATCTTAAAATTACGTGTCACGTTGTCCGCGATGAATGGTTAAACTACTTAACCGATTTCAATCAAATTTGCACACCGTCTGCAGTTTACAGTTTGATCCAACTAGAAACATAGTATAGCTTACATCTCAATTTATGATCAAAAAATTACCATCCGAGCGAAGCCGGAACTGGCAGCTAATTACTATTATAAATGCGAATGTCTGTCAGTCTGTTATGATTACAGACCTAAACCGCGGAACCGATTTCTATGAAAATCAAATGACAAAAATGGAGTACGAAACTTTTCGTGAAAATCATGTTGAAGGCAACCAAAGCAGACTTAAATTCTACGCTGAGGAACATACATATCTTCACGCTAAGTCCTTTACCGGGTAGGCAGAGAGTATCGAATGCCAAACGGCACGATTTTGATAGACCTGTCTGGCTTCCTTCATATTCACTACCCTTTTCATACAAACATGCCGGTTTCGAAGTCTCTTGAAACCCCCCTCGGATAACATCCGAGTGATCTGATTGTGGAATGTCAAACTTGGTCTCCCCGGATACCTACATCCATCCACATTCGCATTGTATATCTGCTTTGTCCATCTTTCATCTGGTATTTTGAGGAAGTTGCGGGTTAACAGTTGATATTACTGTTAATCAGTGACCGGTTAATCGTATGTGTCAGAATAAAAAAAATATGCAACCGAAAACCAATAGTGAAATAGACTTGTTGGGCTCGTCTTATAACATTTGACAACCCTATTTATTCCACTGCAAATCTGTGTCTATGCCAGTAAAGATACAAAACGGCGGATGGCAATAATTAACTTAATGCTCCTAATAATGAGTTTTAACATTCAAATGACTTGCAAGGTGAGGCTCATGTTCTTGACTTGTACAAAATAGATTTCATATACTATGTTTTCAATGTGTATTTGAAACTATATATTTTTGAATAGCAACTACTGTTGTTTCTTTTAGAAATTAAATGACCAGAAATAATCATAACTAAAAAATTAAATAACCTAAAACAAAACATTCTGGCATCAGGTTGACAACATACTGTTATCACTTTTGTTGTCTCTAGGCGGCAGAAATTTCTTAACATCAGGAAGAATGTCTGTTTGTTTGCCTTGCAATATCATAAAAAAAACTTATCCGTAATGTTAAAAACCATCTTGATCTGCTGACATGCTTTGAAAAAAAAATCCTCATCTAAGTCAGTTGATTTATTTGGTTTGTGATGCCACAGAAGCACACACAGACACTTCAAACGTATAAAACCCCCCTTTTTTTGTCCGGGGTTAAAAAGGTTTTATTGGGAAGGTGATTCTAACCATTATTAAACTTAGATTAATACAGTTAAACAATAATGTCTTATTCAAAGTCATCATCCTCATCATCCTAGCGGTAATCTCAGTTGTTCCTTATATTCAGGTGTGTAAAACGAGGGTTTGCTCAACATCTAACTTATTCATTACTTAATTTACCTGCGCTTCCATTGATTAGTTGTAATATGAGAGGTCTCCGTGTGACAATACCAGAACCCCGGGGCAAAAAGTCTCTGAAAAAGACAGATAATATAAACTATTGTTAAATTATTCAAAGTGTAAGGATTGTTTTTAGGTAAAAAAAGTATACAAATTTGTCATGGTGAACAATTGTGTCGAATAAGTTTTTATGAGAGTCACAACACGGATGACTTGGCACTGGGTGACAACAATTACATGTATTTACCACCTCCCTGGTCTAAAGTTAGTGTACTTGGCTAATGCGGCCGACCATCTACAAAGCTTTGATTTATTAATGTACTTATATGTGATGAATATCTACAACTCGAGTGAATCAACTGTGCACATGGCAGAATTGCGACCCTTATTCCGCTGCCCCACGCGGCATCCTCCATACGCACAGTGGGAGGTGCACAGTTAATTTGAACGGATTGTGTATGTATTACTAGCTGTCCCGGCGTACTTCGTCCTACCAGCCTATTTCAGCCGATGACAGTGTCATGCTACGGTCCAATGGGTAGGATAGGCCTAATTGTTTAATTGGCCTAACATTTCAGCCACTGGACTGAGGCACCTATTAAAGATACTATAGTCTCTAAAGGCCACAGTCGTCTAGCCATAAGGAGATCCATGTGCTTGTCAGCTGATCACTCACATAAAAAAATTAAATAGTAATGAAATAATTAGAGTTGGCTTTTGTAATTATGCTGTATTTAAATCATTTCTATATTACAGTTTAAGCCTAGATGTTAATTAAATTTATAGCAATATCTATTTTAATATTTTATAACAGTATTGTTGATTAACACCTACAACACAAGCATATAGTTTGCTTACTTTGGGATTCGATTCAATTCAGAAATATTAACTTATATTTGACCTAGATGACCTGGGAGATGTTGTTTTGCTATTTTTAATGTGATTTTAACAGAAACATTGGGGTGTCACTCTTACCACTAAGGGATATGAAAGAGAAATAGTAGCCGATTTTTAGACTTACGGAATATGCATATAAAATTTGGTGAAAATCAGTAAAATCGTTTTGGAGGAGTATGGTAACTATCATTGTGACATGAGAATTTTGTATATAAGATAAACTTATTTTATTAACAATTACTTCATAATATTATTTTTTTTGTACACCATAAAACACCCAACTGCTTTTCCTTGGTGTTAGTGCTGGTCACAGCAAGACCTTTTAGATTACCTACAGATTTGTGGAGCACACAACCCTCACATATACATAATATGGTTAACAACAAGACTGTGTTATTACCTTATATTAAAGTGACATACAAATTGACTCATCTACACTGATTACTATGTGACTCATAACATTTAAGTAGTGTTTTAAAAACCCATGACACTTTTCTTATATAAAAGGTAGAAATATTAAATAAATAAATAAAAAAATATCCCTGGACAAGTCATACAAATTGAATCTAACCCCAATGTAAGCAAATTGTATGATTGTGTTATGGGTGTCAGTCTACGATTCTAAAACATTGAAGTACTTAAATAGATACCAGAATATATTTAATAAACACCTAGACCCGGAAATGCTTTACTATTTTTCCCTTTGAACAAATCTATTACAAACTTTCATTCTATATAATAGTACTATATGGGGTGATTTTAGAAAAAAAATAGCCTACATTTGAAATAGTTTCATTTAAATGCATAATAAATTTCAATGAACTGATTGTTTAGTCATAAAAGAGCAATTCACTGTCACATTTGTAAAATTAGTTTGAAATTTCATCTTAATCTGTTCAGTAGTTTTTGCAACATACATTCATACGTCCTCACAACCAACTTTCACATTTATAATATTAGTTATCACTAAATCAATTATATCAGACAACATATTACTGAAATTGGCCATCAGTAAATACTACAGTAACTAAGTAATAGAAAACAAATTCATAGTATAGTCATTGCTGCTTTCTATCTAAGAAAACTTGTTCTTCTTATCATCATATCATACCTGTTTTCTTGATTGCCTTCCACTACCACTAAAAAAAAAAAAACAAGCCGTCTTACCAAAATATTAGCAACAAATATGTTTAACAGTGGATATATTAGAAAGAAAACTGTCCTAAAAACAATAAAGCACAGACTTTACACCAATGTCTGACTTTGATAACTGTCAATTATTACTTGAGATGCAAGGACTCGATCGAAATCTCTCATGATAGACAGATGCACTCTCATAATATTATTCGGATTCTACAAGTCTTAACAAGTAAAAAAACACTGGTTTGAAACAATTTTTTATGAGGACCTAACAATAGCTATGAACTTTCAGTAACTCTGTTTGAGCTAGCCTTGAATATAATATAAATAATAGCAATTAATATTTAACCAGTTATGGCCAATATTAAAAACCTATCTTAGATAGATCAGTTACTAGGCAACTTCGGTATTTATTTTTATTAATTAACAAAAATATCTTAGCAACAAAAATCTAGTAGGCCTATCTCTACCAATAGATAGATTATTAATAATTACTGTTAGAAAGCATAATATGGAATGCATAGTATAGAATCCTTAAATACTATTTACAGTAAGAGATAGGCTACCTAGACTTTTTTGCGATAGTTTTATTAACACTATAACTTAACACTGGTTGCCTGGTTACTGATAATCTAACTAAAAGTGTAAAACCATGTTTGATCAAAACCTGTCTAGTGGGGACAGAGATGTCTGTAAATGAAGTAAAAACCTAATGGACTAATCTCAGATGGTAAACTACGGTTGTATGCCAGTTCATAAAGTCTTCATTATGTATGTCAGGAGTTAACTAATATAAAAAAATATATTATTCATCCTATGGCAGCCAATGAAAGGATGAGTGTGATAAGAATTTAGGCGACAAGATAAAACAACTTTGATGGCTTCAATTTTGAGTTTTGGGAGATTTATGTATCCATGTTGTTTTCTATTGTAGAGCTAGTTCAGAGAATGTTCATAAATGCTGTGTAAAACTCCTACTTGAACTTTTTAGCTTCAAAACAAGTAGTACCGTCAAATGTTATTACAAAGACAGACTAGCAAAACAGACAAAGCAAAATTCATTAATTGTGAACTTTCTGATGCCGATAAAAGTAATTTGTGGAACATGTAACATTTGGCTCTTGAAACATATTGGAGGCGTGCTCACCTGCCTACAAAATTTTCTAATACCGAACTTTTTCCTGCGGATTGACCACCAACAACTGCAATTTGCGGAAGGTCCAAAGACATGTGTACGCCCATTTGCACAAACGCATCTTGCAGTTTGTTTACAATGGGTATCAATTGTTGCATTCCAAAATTTCCTGCCATTTTTTGTGTAATACATTAATTTATCACCATAAAATCACTAATCACTAGTTCATTGTCCGTACTTCACATCACGATAAAAACTAATTTATTTTTCAATATGGTGGTTGGTGGGTGTTAAACATACAGACTATATTAAACTCGTTCCTTTTGACGCTTCTAATGTGTCAAATGTCATAAATTTGTAAATAAAAAGTTGTAAAACAGATTGAAATGCTTTTAAACTTTAAATCAAAATGTTAATTTGACGAATCAACACAGTTAACAATATTAACTTTATCATATATAAATTGTCCTGAATGCAAATATTACATGAAATTTTGTTCAATAATTGGAGTTGCGAATAGCTTAGCGTCCACTTATGAACTACCAAAAAATGGCACTTTAACGAACAATAAATAAGCATACAAAAATAAAAAAAATAACAAAAAATATTTGTTGTATAGTTATTTGAATTTAAACTGAGAAATTTATATGTTAATAGTAAACTTGACATCACATGTGAAACAGAGTCTGCACTCAAGAGTAACCGCAAAGAAACTTGGGTCAGTGACGGACTACAAAACATAGGGTTGGTTTACTAGTCTTTAGGACTTATGTAAATTATATTATCCACAGATGCAAAGTCGTTGTAAGCAAGCAATAACGTATTCTAAAATGCAGTTGCGCCTCTGTGGTCTAGCGGTTCAGTTGTTGGACTTGACTGCATGAGGTCCCAGGTTCTAATCCCGGGTCGGGCAACAAAAACAAAATTGGACTTTTCTAGTAAAAAATGTTGCTTGGGATTGGAAATGTGCCCAGTTGGCGATTGGCTTGCCACCTATCACATTGTGGGACTTAGTGTCTTCGGCTAGTCGTGGGTGCCCTATTTGTACCTGTGCCTACCTCTTCGGTGAAACGGGCGTGAAGATACTCTCAGTTCCGTCTTGATCTGGGACTTGATTTAAGACAGCACCAAGTTTCCCCCCTTTTCATAAGCTTTCCTAGTCTTTCCCACATTCATATACAAACAAACTGGTTTCGGAGGCTCTAGACATTACTCTCTGCTAAAACATAAACGATTTGGTTGTGAAATGTCGACCTACAATTCCCTGGATACACGTAGTACGTACCTATCTACTACAACCCACATTCGCATTGTATCTTTTTTGTATTTTGTCAATCACTCATCTGCAATTCTTTTGATATTACCGAACCTGTACCGAAGAAACCTGACCTTTCCTGCTTCCATAATTACAGTGCTTGTCGTTGTTGTGTTCCGATCCAGAGTGTAAAGTCGCCGCTAAACTTGCAACATTTCGGCCGCAGGTCACCGACGCGCCTATAACAACTATGCTTCACATAAGCCATGACAGTATTTTTCTAGTATCACGAAATGAGCTTCATTTTCGCTGCCCTATCACTAAAATAAATATTAGGATACTATAATTCTTCATTATTAAAAGGCTTTTTAAGCCCTTTTCTTTTATTCTGATATCAGTTTTAAAAATATTTTATTTATAAATAAGGTTTAGGAGGGTAAACTTAGCTCAGCTAAAAAAAATATGCAATTGGATGTAAATATTCAGAGTTCGTCATATTGTGTCAAACTCAAGTTATAGGATGTTGCATACACAACGGTCTGTGTACACAACTATACATTTAAGAAGTAAGTACATATACGTACATACTATAATATTTTCACATCAATTCATGTGGTACTCACTTCATTCAAACACGTCATAAGACTCATAATATTACCCACGATTAAAACCAGAGTGATTTGATCATGGAATGTCAACCTAGGTCTCCCCGAATACCCACATTTATCCACATACGCAGTGCATGTCTGTATTGTACATCTTTTATCTGCCATTCTTTTGACATGACCGAACAAATGGAGCATGTATTTTTTCATTTTACACCAACAGCTCGTTTCACTCCTATCGGATGCGATTAGCGCATTACCTACAGCACAGTAGAGTTATTCTTGAATCTCGATTAATGCAATATTGGAAGTTTGAGTCGGATAGTATGTCATTTTAGGTGGTACTCTTGAATACAATACTAACGAATTATTAAAATTTAGTTATTAATAAAGAATAAATAACTTTATCGGATTCGTTGAAATTCGTTGGAACTAAATGTAAATGATCCCCTAGTTCTGTGTTCAAAATAACTAAAATGCCATATCCGATTCCAATTTCTAATTTGCATGAAATTAGATTCAAGAGTAATCCTACAGATTTTTTGTGGCACTCTCATTTCGACCGCGTTTATCATAGTTCAATGCTTTTTCTGACATACCTATCCAATTCTCATTTCCGTACATTAACGTTGGGATAAATTCAGAAACATTCAAATCTAATGTAGCGCTGTAGCGCTAAATCTAGTAACCGACATACACAATTCCATTTACTAATCTACTGAAACTCTTGCATCTGTTTTGACAAAATCCCTTTCAATACAACTACTTTTGATTTTGGTAAAAAGTATACAGTTTATGCATTCATAACTTATTGTACGTAGAATGTTGTAACAAAAATGCGAAACATGTAACCCTTCCATGCAGCTGGTAAAAAAGAAATGTTAAATAAATTTCGTTGCATACATGGGTTTGTTACATGACATTATAATATGAGAACTGCAGGATTAAAATTACTGATATCTTTTTAATGGAAACGGCTTAGCTAGGAATAAAAATAGAATAACCATTAAAATGTTGGAAAAATTAATAAAAGAAATTCACGTGACACGGGTGGGCGGTACCAAAAATTACGCTGGGACAGCTGCTAATGACTAAAAATAAGAATGTAGATTATGATTACATTTACAACTATAATTATTACTATTATAATTATAACAATTATTATACTGATAATGCAGTAAGTAGGTAAGTATTTAAAAAGCATCTGAACTGACCCTTCATTAAATTAAAGCGAAATTAAATAAATTTTGGTAACATATTTAAATATTTTTGTATTTGCTTATTAAGAATAAATATTTATAATTACTTCCTTATATTAAATACCTATAGTACATGTATACAATTTTTGACTCTACATTTTAAGATCAATACTGCGAGACATGCGCATTAAATGTGGGGCACATTTTTAAATGTTACTGTTATGACACAAAATTATATTATAAATAAATAAATAATTCATTTCGATTATATAAAATTATCCTACACGTATGATGTAATCTGATTATCATACACTCTCGACTTACGTACATAATTAGTAGTTGCATAAACTTATTAGAAATATTAATGATAACGAATTTATTTTAATATCATTATTATGTTTAGTAATGAGTCTGTTATAATGATACATTACATCCTATTTAACTCCATCCATATCGATTCACTAACAGACCAAAAAATGAGTTTCTAACAAAATCACTACCTTTTCATAAACTAGTCAAATGATCTTTAAAATGATACTTAAATGATGTGTCTTACCTGCCTACGAAATTTTCGAGGACAGAGCTTTTACCAGCAGACTGACCACCAACGACAGCTATTTGTGGTAAGTCTAACTGCATATGAACCCCCAGCTGTGTAAATGCATCTTGGAGTTTATTGACTATGGGGATCAGTTGTTCCATTCCTAAATTACCCGACATGGCTGCCGGTTTTATCAAATACACCTCCTCTTATGAACTACTTCGTCGATCGTCGTTTACTGACTTTCGTTCATCAATATGATACGAAATTTCTTTGCGCAAGCGTAAGTGCAGCGACGATTCCCTACTAAACTTGAACTGAGGAGCGCAACATTTAATGCACTCATCGTCAGTAAGTATTAATAAACGAAGTAAGATCGACCTATCACCTTTAAAATTAAACCTTTCAGCCCTTTTCCCAGCACAACGGGTAAAACAAATTCCACCCACCAGTCGTAACCAATAGTGATGAATTTTATGCTAAACTAGGTAATAGTAATCTATCGTTTCCTGCAAAATATGTTAGACCAGATGCAAAAAAAAATTGATTTTATCAAGAAAAAGCAAATTCATCGTCACGTAATCATAACAAGCGAAGGGCGAGATTTTAAGTTTAACTATAAATAAACTAGTTAGTACACTATATGTAAGTATTAAATAGGTATAATAAATAGCCAAAAAACAATAGTTATCCGATAGACTACCTATTGTACTAACAAACAAACAAACAGTTCTTCACTTTTATTGCATCAGTAAGTAAATCCTACTAAAATTATAAATGCGAAAGTTTGTTAAATCCATTTTCAGGAAATTTGGCGCAAACATAGAGTATAACTTGGATTAACACATAGGATAGTTTTCATCCCGAAAAAATATTCCTGTGGGTACTATTAACCACGCTCGCAACGCCGCAGGCACCAGCTAGAACTTTGGATACATTTAAAGCTTTTCATCGAAGAAATAATTAAAAAAATATAGAAACTTATCCTTATCAAAAACTGGGGCCAGTGGTTTATATTTCAGAAAGATTTACTTAAATATAGGTGGTTTTTTAACCCCCTACGAAAAAGAAGGGTGTTCTAAGTTTGAAGTTTTTGTACACATAGTATTTTTTTTATTTAATTATTACTATGTGTAATTAGGACTTTAATTTTGTATAAATTAAGATGTTCATTTTACATAATATAGTTTAAGTACTTTTATTGTTTTTAGGTACCTAGGTGTTGTGACTATTGTGGGACTACATACCTAGCACCTTTGGGTAATCGTGGGTGTCGGGAATACGAGCTTAAAAATACTTATTTATTTCTATTATTATGTAATAATAATAGAAATTAATAATTTGTGTAACTGTTCTGGAAACTATAAATATTACTAAAATAATTAAATTACAAATTACGATTGATTTTCTGTGATGCTCTTTTTTTATGATACTGGAAGGCAAACAGCAGACGGATTTCCTGATGTTAAGAAATTCACGCCACCTAGGGAGACCAAAGGTGGTAATGGTGCGTTGCCAACCTGAAGCCGGGATGTTAGGCCTCGAGCAAAAGTAAGTTTACCGGCTAGCTTACCCTCTAAACCGGAACACGTCATGACGTTATGGCGGCAAGAATAGGTAAGGCGGTGGTACCAATCCGGCCGAGTCGCTGCTAAACTCTACCACCTAGTCAGATGTCACGGTGTTAGTGACGGTGAGCCTTTGTTGGCCTTTTACGAGCTGCCTGGCAAGGAAGGCAGATGGTCTATTCTACAAAGGAGCCCGAACCAACGCGGGGATTTTTTCGTTTTGCATCGTAGAAATAGTAACTAAAGGTTTACGTAATTCTGAAAAACAAAAAAAAAAATCGAAATACGAAACATTCATTTAAGAAAATGCTAACGTTAATGAAAAGGTTTATGTTAACATTTTTTCGTACTTATTATTTTCATCATTAGACATTGTCAAAATCATGTTCTTTTGATAGATGGGCGAGATTCCAGCAATTATGGCGAAGAGTAAAACGTTTTCATTCGAAATTGCAAAATATTTTCCTTAGCCTTATCTTAGGCCTATATTCTCTTTGGCTAAGACTGTAGCTCTTTAGATGACACTTTCGTCTCGATTTTTTTCACAAATTAGGTAGTTGTCGAAGATTTTATTGATTCCCGTCCGAATGTTTTTTGTTTCTTGTAAAGGGATCAATAACCTACCTTTGAGATGGCAAAAGTGCATAGATAGCTATAGTTCATACTTTGATTAAATAAATATATTTTATAAATTTGATATTTGTTCCTCCTATACAATACGCCAATTTGTATGTAAGAACCTCTTGTTAAAGAGTATTTATATTCTTTGGTAAGAACTCAATATTAGTGATATTCCTAGGTAGGGGAGACCGAGGGGAGTTGAAACAATTTTGACATTTTATTTCATAAACCAAAGACGATAAACAGTAATCGTATGATATTAGTACCAATCAATAGGTAGTTACTTACACTTGCAAATGATTAACATAAAGTACCTAGTTGTAAACGTTAAACATTGTTTTAAAAATCGACTAAGCCGTAACAAGTCAATTTGTTTCAACTCTCCTCATACCGAGGTAAGATGAAACAGGGTTCGAGGAGAGTTGAAACATAAGGTTTTTGAGAAGTTTTAGGGGTGTAAAATAAAAAATATGATATAATTTGAAGATATTTACTTAAATAAAACTTTTTAGCTTGTAACAATTTTCCTTAATAATATTTTGTATTACACGTCTCTTCTAAATATTTAACACTTTGACTTAAAATAAAAGAATCTTTCTAAATCTATAATATACAATATTAATAAGTTTTTCAATCAGTCGTCAATCAATATTAATTAAAAAAATCAAGTTATAATAATACCACAAAGTTCAAAAATTATAAATTTAAAAATTAAACAGTTTAATCTGACATGCTGTTGTGGCAAACATAAAAAAGTTCCCCACAAGTGCAAGCTTCATGAGCCCACTTTTTACTTTCTAAACATTGTACCCATTTTTCTCTGGCTGTGCTATTTGAATATGGCCCTAAACAACAAATGCAATAAAATTCTTCTTCGCTGTCTTCTTTATCTTTTTGTTTCGTTTGATCTGTCAAAACTTGTAGCTCGTGCGATATCTACTTGTAGGTTGAGGTAGTCTAGAGAAAGACCTGGATGCGGTTTCATAAATGATCGAAGCCAAACTTCTCCAGCCATTTCATGTTCAGTCCAAGAAGGGTTTTTTTATTATATTCTACAGCCAATCTGTAAGCAAAAGTTCTGGCTGCTTTTGTTCTTAGGCCGAAGTTAGCAACAGCGCAGTCTAAAAGATACTCGCTTTTGTCTTTTTCGTCTTTTCGGGATATCCAACTGTAGGAGCAGTCACCGTTTCGTTAGTTTCATATGCAGTTTTTTTATATACCTGTAAAAGGATGTATGGTTCAGATTATAACTCGAAGCCGCGTCACGGAGACTTTTCTATCTTAAAGTTACTTCTGCTGCAAGATCGTATATTTCGTGACTCGCAATATCTACTATCGGCTCTATCAGTCTTCTTTTTATAATCAATGGCATTCTGAAACAAAAAAAAAATGAACTTAGCATAGACATCAACCGACATGTTAAAATTAAAAACGAGGAGAGTTGAAACAGCCTGTTTCAACTCTCCTCAGTAAGAAAAAACCTCCAATTTTTATTTTAATCCACAATAAATAATTAAATATATAGACTTCAATTGTACCACATTATACCATGAATATTAAGTTAATGAGCTTCCAAAACACACATAACATAAACCAAAATGCAAAACCTATATAAAAATATAGGCACCATAAAAAAGCATGAAAAACTTACATATTACGATTTTTGACATACGGCACACAGAACTCCACATCCGCGCGATGCACGCCACCAACGTAAAATGACATGATCTTTGATGACATGTCCGTGGGTGGCGGAAAACAGTTGAAACGCGACGTTGCCAACTCCATAACAGTTTTAAATTTCGAGAAATCGGTACTGTTTCAAATCACCTCTGTTTCAAATCCCCTCGGTCTCCCCTAAGTCTTTGTAACTTGTGTTTATAGGTCTATGCTGTGATGTTTTAAAGACAATAAAAAGACAGGTATAATATAACAGTTTGTCGTTTTATTACAAGATTTCATTAGGTGTATCAATGAGTTTGATACAAGTTTTGTGTAAAGTTCAAGCCCACTATAAATCAGGCTCCAAGCTACAAACTAGTTAGAGATAATATGCTCTAAGCCGCATAAAAAATAAATGAATATCATTGTCCCTCACATTGTCCAAACTCCGGATTTACCTATTAATTTTTTTGAATGCTGAAGCTAATCTTGACATTATTGTAACGATGAAAATGTCATAAAATAAATATCGCATTTTGTAAAAGCCAAAAACAGAAAAAGAAGTTCTTCCTCCAAAAAATTAAAATTCTTCGAAAAAAAAAGAATATCGCATTTACATTCGTGATAATAGCGTAGACTAGTCAATTTTATATTCTTGTATTCTTCTACTGTACTTAAAACTTTGTGAATTCATTTCAAAAGTTGTCTCATTCGTTTTTCTTTATTTTGAATGAATCCGAAAGTAAGTAATGATCGATGTTTTCCAGCAGATGGCGTTGTGTCGCGTCTTTGTGACGTCACGGTATTGATTGTGAAGGAAATCGTCTTCAAAAGACGCCATCTTAAAATAAAGTGATATAAGTTTTGGTAGAGTAGATTGTAGAATAAATCTATAGTAATCGTCATAAAAGGACTATTTTAGAAATAAAGAAATATACATTAATTGTGTGCCAAGTTTAAAGGACCGAGGTAGTCGTTTATTTTGCATTTGTTATTTAGAATAAAAGAATAAAATACTTTGTTATTTACCGTTCTCCTAGCTTTATTTTGTTTTTACCGTTATTTTGGAATATATTATTTTTGGATGTGCTAGTGCAAACTCCAGGAGAGTGCTAAAAGAAACTCCCTTCTAGAGGAAATAATCGATTCAGCGTCCCTTTAGCCTACGGATGTTACACGTCAATAAAATTCAGAGGGCAGGACTCGTATTCAGTCATAGATCAGTGGTAACAAAGTGAATTCGATTCTACGACTTCCTCGTAGTGTTGTTAAAATTCTTTTTGTGTGGACTCAAAATAAGTTCAAAAGCAGCTGGGAAAGTAGTGTTTCGTGTAATAGTAGTGAAAAGTTTCTTGAACAGTGTTTGAGTGTTGTGTAATGCTATTGGTTCTACGTGGTTGCAGTTGGTGGTCTGTGCGAGGGTGACCTCCTGATGGTGTGTACGTCGCAGCATGTCTGCACTCTCGACGCCGGGCGGCGGAGGGACTACGGCGCAGAGCAAGCCGACGTCCGGCAAGCAAAAATATCAGAAGTTGGACATCAATAGTCTGTACTGCGCCAATAGGGTATGTTATAGTTTAGTCTGTGCTGGTCAGGATGTAATTTGGAGATAACTGTGCATATTTAATCACACCTGAAATTGATTTATGTGTTTAGTTTTAAAATGAACAATGATTCCCAAGTTCAATGACCTACTAGAACAACTGACAATTTGGGGTTTCTTAGTGTTTTCTCATATTCAAAAGCTCAAAAAGATACTAGTTTCATGTACTAAACAAATATTCTTATCATGCCTGTGAAACATTAAGTTGAGAATACTTCATAAAGAATGTTATCTTCTACTAGTTTGATCTTTGAAAAAGTTTATCAGACATCATCTGTGAATGACTTTAAATATGTTTTAGTATTTAAAATATTTTCGTAAATGTATGTTTTTCTTTTTTATGTTAGCCTAATTCTTGAGTGTTGATGATAATTTCTTCTATTTTTTTATAGTTTGCATTCTTTTTGTGAGGACTTGTAAAAGACATTGTCATTAGTTTTGAAAAATCAAGTTTCTAATTATCTGTAATGTTGTGCTTTATATTGACTGCTGTGTTGGTCAAGGTGCAAGAGTTCACGCCTAACTCCAAGCAACTGTGATGCTCGGGTTTCATTTCTGAAGCAAACAGGCATATGTGTGATAAACATTAAGATGTCTGCATATCATGGTCTGGGTGTTTATTAAATTTTATCTGGTATCTATTTGCATTAGGACCTAAACACTAGCATATAATTTGCTTACTTAGGATTTAGATTCAATTTGTATAATTGTCC
>NJDD01003523.1:16632-27639 GCA_002245505.1 Calephelis nemesis
CGGTAGTTGGTTCCACAAAGGTGTGATACGAGGCAGGAAATGCCTACGGAATCGCACCGTAGTTGACCGCCACGTGTCTCTATCTATTTGCATTAGGACCTAAACACTAGCATATAATTTGCTTACTTAGGATTTAGATTCAATTTGTATAATTGTCCAGAGATATTTACATATTATTTATATTTTACAATGCAAGAACGAGTGCTAGTTGCTTCACTGGTGAAACAACACTAAATTCACAATAGTTTCTTGTTAATTTCTTTTGTTTGTGTTGTTATATTATATAAGCCTTTTTATAGTATTCAATGATATTACATTAATAGAATAATCTATAGCGTAACTTTGCTATAAATTGTAAATATGTTGAATAAAATCTAGATTACTCAGTCACTACATAGCTAAAACCAATTTTTGGAAGTCTTTATAATACTACTTTGCTTTGGATAAAGTATCTTAATTACATACTACGTACACTCAATACAAAGCCTCATCAAAATACACTTTCACTTTTCAGTGTCAAGTATTCATTTATTATTAAAAATGTTATATTAAATTCAATGCTAATGGAAATAACAATTGTATTTTTAAAAGAATATATTTTCGCGTTAAAAAAAGATTCAGCTAAAGAAATAAATTTATAATCATAATATGAACCATCTGGGAGAGGGGGCTTGTTTGCTTTCTATTCCGAGTATATGTATATTTTTTTATTTATGCTAAAATCTAGAAATATACCTTTCTTATTTTTCAGGTTCTTAAATTTAGCCCTTTTTATAGAGACTTCTCTAAAAAATAACTTGTGATGATTTTGCATTTACAAAATACAAATTCAAAAAGAGGTTGAGCAACCTATATTTGTTTGGTATAAGTTTTTTGGTGTGGAAATCCAAAGTCTGCTTCTGTATGATTTCCACTTTGCACAGTCTCTTAACATTCACTAGCACAGTCTTGTACAACATCTGTTCTGTGTTTTTTCGGTTTACTTTTTTCACCAAAGCTTATTGGTATTAAGGGAACAGTTGTTATTCATGTAGCTAATTATACTTCTTAAATGAATGTATGTAATATATAAAAAAGATAACCTGCACTGAAGTCAAGTGTCTTATTCAAGGATAATTATTGTGACCCACCAGTAGTCGGTTCTTTAAATTATATGACTAGAATAATAAGCATTCTGCATGACATTAGGTATTCTTAGTCTTTTATTGTATTCCAGACTGAATAACATTATACATAATATAATAATAGGTATTAATTGACAAGGCTATCTCAGACCACAAGTTTTTTTTTTATGATGATGTTCTAACTTTTTAGTTTTTTGGACCTTAATATTTTTAAATACAATAGCTGATATGTGTTTTATGAATAACATAAGATTAAAATAATTAATTACACGTCTATTTCAGAATGAAAATTCAGAACCGTCCTCAGTTAAATCTCAACTTAGCCGTAAACATGGAATGCAAAGTCTTGGAAAAGTACCTTCTGCTAGGCGACCACCAGCCAATCTTCCTTCTTTGAAAACTGAAACTGGTCAAGATCCTAACGCAAAGTAAGATTTGCTTATATTTGATTTCCAACAGAAAAAGAGCTGTATTATAAGTTTCATATGTCTGTGTGGTTGTCTGTCTGTGGCATCAAAATTCCTAAACAAATTGACCAATTGTGATACAGTTTCCCCGTGCTGGTTCAGGCTCCTTCGTTGAATAGACCATCTGCTTTCTGTCAGACAGCTCGTAAAAGGCGAGCATAGGCTTACCGTCACTAGCACCATGACGTCTGACTAGGTGGTAGAGTTTGCAGTGACTCACCCGGATTGGTACCATTGACTTGCCTATTCCTGCCTCCATAACGTCGTGACGTGTAACGTTACCGTAGGATAAGGTAGCCGTTAAGCTTACTTTTGCTTGAGGCCTAACATCCCAGTCTCAGGTTGGCAACGCATCTTTACCACCTTTGGTGTCTCTAACTGGTGTAAATTCCTTACCATCAGGAAATCCGTCTGCTTGTTTGCCTTCCAATATCATAAAAAAAAGTTTTTGGTTGTTTGAAAGTTGACTTGATCGGAATGTTTCTGACTGAATTTTATGATTATTAAGTTAAACATAGATCTATTAAGATGAATTGGATAATAGTCATTTGTTTCTCATTGCAGTTCTATTTCTACTGTGACTACAACAGTATCTACTCCAGCATCATGCACTTCACAAACTATAGTAAGTACTAGCTTTTGCCTTTGGTTATGCCCATATTTTAATTTTTTTTCTCTTTCGTGAGAATTGTTTGAGAGATCACAATAAAACATAGTCAAAGACTATTATATTAGCTATATGCCAATGAAAGTTTTATCAACATAAGACCATCTTTTTCAGAGATTGATGCAATGACACATTTATAATTATTTATCATGTTCTTTTATATTCAATGATGACAAAATAAATGTAATTTTTCTATAACTTATCATGTACTTTCAAATGAATTTTACTGAGTTGTAGTTTTGACATAATTACTTTAATTATATTTATTTGCATAAAAGATATATTGTAATTATGTAAGTATTAATTGTACACAGTGAGCAAGCAGAGTATAATATCTTTGTATGTTACTTTAACTGAATTAATTATGTAGCTACAAAAGTGTATGTATTTATTTTTTGGTAAAGATGCATTTTGTCAGAAAGGCTCATATCTAGGCTAATAAAATCTAAGCGTAAAATCACTTGAGTTCTTTTTAATTATTTTTTTTTCAAATTTCAGACCACAACGTCAAACAGTGGTGTGGTTGCGGGCACAGGTGCCGGCGGATGGGTATCTCTGCCCCCGCCGTCGTCACCACACTTTCGTACAGAGTTCCCTTCGTTGGAAGCTGCTGCTCAACCCTCACACCGATCTTCAGATCATTCTGTTACCCAACCTCAGCTAAGACCACAAAGTAAGTAAACTGCTTTTGCAGTATACTAGTAGGGCACCACAAAATACCACTATAACATTCCTTTAAGAATAAAAAGGCAAAGAGGATTCTGTGACAGAGATAAATAAATCGCCTATATGTACTGTATGTTGCAAACGTATGGGATGTTAAACCGAGGAACAAAATATAAACAAGCACTGTCGATGTTGTGGCAGGATTTGGTAAATTTATCTAACCAGTATAAATGTTCCTTTCATAAGACTTCCGCCTAACGTAATTTTTGATTACGATTAACCAAGTATAAGGTAAGGTGATCAACTACATACAAATATTTTTTAAAGAAATAGAAATGGTAGGTACCTCACTTTATAAAAATATCATTCATACAAGCTGCCTATATGTTAAAACTACTTAAATACTTCTATATTTAATAGAAAACATGTGAAGCTATTTCGTTCTGCTTTTTGGGGATTTGATTTTAGATATAGGCTAATATTTTTTTAATATTTTAGCATGGGCGTTAGCATCTGCCATTAGATAAGTTTGACAAAATCTGGTTTATATTATTCAAAATTAGTCATGGTTCTCATAAAAAGCTATATCAAGGTCTTAAGTAAAATAATGGCCTCGTTATTGAAACTAAGTTTGATTTGCAGACATTATGGAAATACACAATACACTAGTTTCTGCATCTATACTTCATTCATGCATTTCACCTTAACTAACGAAAATTATACAAAATGCCGCCAAAATTGACGTAATTTTACTCAATACATACAGGAATTTTAATATAACGAAAATTCTCCTGTCTTTGTTCCTCTTAATGGCACCATAATTCTGGTTTATTATTAGAAATAGCTTTCTTATTATAATATATGAATTGTTGTAGCGGAAGGCAGCTGGACGTGCGGTGGAACGGCTGGAGTCCGCCAAGAGAGCACATCACCCGCCGCCGCGCCCGTCTCAGCGCCCGTTACACAGCAAACGCCCGCTTTCCGCGCTATTCTGCCATCCTTCGTAAGTGTATAGGCTGTTTATAATAAACTAATGTATATACAATGAATCCCCATTTCGCGTCGTTCAATTTTGATAATTATATTTTGTCGTACTAGTTTTTATTGTCAGACAGTTCTTATGAAAAGAGAAACAGAGAAAATTGCAGGTAAAATGGATATAACAATGATTTAGGCCGTATAAACTGTTAGTAGCTGTTAATGTCAAGCCAAGCGATATGAAGTACGCCTGGTTGATTAGTGTAATATACACTTCTAAACAAATCAGTATTACCAATACTGATTGTGATCATTATTAATTTATATTATACAACCCGGCAAACTTTGTATCGCATGACAATTATTAACAGCTGCTAACAGTTTGTTTTTAAAAATTTTTTTTTTTCCAATTTCCCTGCAATTACCTTGGTTTTTCTCTTTGTCTTTTTCTGACGATAGGTAACCAACATATAAAAACAAAATGAACAAAATCTGTCCATCGGTTCAGGCGCGATACGATGACCATGCCAGATATAAAAATAAACCCCTTTTCCCTTGGGCATTAAAAAATTGGAATAAGCTATACCAAAAAAAAAGCATGCATATTTTTTTTATTTAAACTGTCAGTAACGCCGCTTGTCACACCATATGTCGCAACTTCTCTGTGGACCATAAAGGTGAAAAAATTGGAGGTTTCACTATCCACACCAGTAATATGCACCAAAAAAGTATGTGGATAGCCTTTTGCGTGTAAAAAACTTCACAGTTTCGTTAAATGTAAACTTGTTTTGGGTGCTTATATGTCTTTTTGATATGATATTGGATGAAATTCGGCTTGAGCTTTCCACAAATACGACTAGCCGAAGACCCTAAGTCCAACAATGTGATAGGTGGCAAGCCTATCGCTAACCGGGTACATATCCAATCCCGAGCAATATTTTTTTTTATTAGAAAATTTGAAAAACTAAATTTTCTTTTTGTTGCCCGACCCCGGATTCGATCCCGGAACCTCATGCACTCAAGTCAAACACCTAAGATATTCTAAGATGAAATGTTTTAATACTTTCTATTGATCTCTCCTTTTCGACCTCGGGTGCATTTTAGATCTGTTGGACTTGCAATTTTATAATGGATACAAAATATAATATAGTATGTCTGTTTACAGCTGATGAAAGGTAGCAGTGGTGCTGCACTTGGCCTGGGAACACTAAACAATCTCCGTGACAACCGCAGCAGCAGCGGGCCGACGGGGCGCGGGGCCCGGCCGCCGCCCGCGCCGCACCCCTCGCGTGCCACTGACGTGCTCACTGCGCGACCCATACTGCGCGAGGATCAGATCTCTTCGTTGGATGACATCTCGCGGGATGCCGGCTGGGCGCAACACGATGACATAGATTACGAGTAAGTCATGAAAACACCTCGGTGTTATGTAAGCAGTTTAGTGTAGTCTTATAACTGAAAAGTATCTTCACGCCTATATCCCCGATATAAATAGAATATAATAGTTTAAAAATTGTTTTTTATTTTGCAGCCAGAAGTTGGACTTTTCTGATGGCGAGTCCTCGACCCCTTCTACCAAGGTCAACGTAAAAAATAATAACCGTGCCAGTATTGACAACGAACATGTAGAAACAAAAATTCAGGATCCGGTTGATGAAGATCAGATATGGGTCGAGCGACGACAGAAGAAAGGCAACGAAATTGCGCAAGCAGTTGCACGTGCACGGCAGCTAAAGGAAGAGGAACAAAGGCGACAAATGAGAGAAACTTCATCGCAACAGCCCACTTCTAAGGAAAGAGAAAGAGTAGATCGTAATGAAAATAGAGAAAGGGAGAGCGAAAGTCGAGAAAAAGATATTAATGTTGATAGAGAACGTCTGGAATCTGTGGAGAAAGAACGAAATGTTCGGGACCGAAATTCGAGAGAGAAAGACCGTATAGATAACAGAGAACGTGATCGCATAGATAATAGAGGAGAGAGGTTTGATAATAGAGACAGAGATCGCGAGCGAGACAGAGATGGTCCACTTGATAATAGAGATAGAGGGAGGGTGGATAACAGGGAGAGACCCGAAAGCGACAAAGAACGAGATACCCGCGATAGAGACAGAAATGAAAATAGAGAACGTACGGAACGTGATAGGTATGATAGAGATAGAGAGCGTAATGAAAGAGACCGTGATCGCGGCGATAGAGACAGAGGAGAAAGAGATCGCGACTTCAGGGACAGGGAAAGAGATTATGGTCGAGAATGGCCAGGTAAATCGTTTCAGGCAAATATGCCACCTCGGTTTTTAAGACAACAACAGCAACAAAATAGACAGCAAGAGGAACAACATAAGGCATGGGCGTTTACTGGTAAACCAGCGCCGAGGAGACAAGAGGCGCCTTCGTATAATGCTCCAAGACATGCTCCACATAATGGTCGCCGTTCGTATTCTAGGTATGTATCTTTTTAGTACTTAAATACAAAATGGACACAGATTTTTAAATGGAAAAAAAACAAAGGATGCTGTTTACTGAAATCTGTAGTAGTAGTCTGGTACTAATAGAATCGTGTACAACTTTAGCGCATAACCGTACCTGTTACTTACTCTCCGAATTAAACCACAATAGCGAGCATTGACGTTAACGCGGCAACAATAGGCAATGCGATTCATAGTAATCCGAGCGAGTCAAACTACATAAATATTTTAAAGGTACTTTTTGTTATATATTTTTTTCCTTTTTTTTTTACAGAGATTACTCTGATCGTGAGGATGAAGTCAGAAGAGATAAAGAAGCATCTGGACCACAGTGGCGGTCCGAAATGCAAGATTATGATAGATCTGGTAGGGAATTAGAAAGAACCAATTCCAAGGATTCCTATAAAGAATATAATGAGTACAAGGAACGCCGGAATGATGACAGAAAATCAGAGAATGCAGGAATAGAGCATAGTAGTCGAACAGCCGCAGATAAGTTAACAGAAGTATTTGAAAGAAGAAGCATTGGGGTAACTGAACCCCTTGTTGCTCCTCCAGAAACTTCAGTCCCGGTTCAAGGACAGGAAAGACGTATTACCCCACCATCAAGTGCGCCTCAACGTGAAAGTGTCGAAAAAGATTTCAGTAAAACTTCTTGGGCAGAGGCTACTCAAGAAGAACAAACCTCTCTCTCTGCGCCAGTCAAACCTGTTCCTGAAAAAGAAAACTCTCCTAATCAGACTGAACCAGTTGTTGAGACCCTGAAATCTGACAAAATTGATTCAAACAAGCCATCATTACTGTCGACTGGATTACAACAAACGACGTCTACAAACAATGTCCCGATTGCAACACCACAAATCCATTCAAATTTTAATGCTCAGGTTCCTAATTCATTAAATTCAGTTCAAAACATGCAAATAAGTCAAGGTAACATACAGGCTACAAATATCAATAACTTGAGTAATCTCTCACAATCTAACGCGTCTGAGTTAACGCACCAAACTTCAAAGCCATTAGTTAATCAATCAACGCCATTATGTAGTTCTACCGAAACTCTTCAAAGTAATTCCAATATCCAAAAACAAACAAGTACAGAACACACTGTAATGCAACATAATATCAAACCAGGATTTGCTACACAGAAATCGGAAAAGGAGTTTTCAGAATCTGAATCAATTTCTTCTAAAGTAAATGTTGAACCTCCAGCACACGGTGTCCAAAAAGTAACAAATGCGTATACAGCTGATAATGTGCATGTTAGCTCTGATATGCAAAGAAGGCCGGTGGATGATAAAAAGAATGAAAGATTTAGCAATGAGCAATTAAATAAAATCTCAGGAAAGGAACCAATTGAAAGAAAATCGAGTGGATCAGGATCTGAAAAGAAAGGCCGTGGCTATGGTGGGGGAGGTTATAATGTATATGGTAGAGGATGGGGATCCCGAGATCCTAGAGGACGACGTTCTCACAGGAGCTCAAGATCTAATAGGGCTAGTGAGTCTGATGGTTCAACAGATGGCGCTAATATTGAGCGAAAAGAAAGACGTAAGGTTCCGAGAAGTCCGCGAGGTGGAAAAAGACATGATAGACCGGAAGATATGAACCATCTTTCTGCTGAACAAGTATCTCAGCCTTCGGATGGTTTGGAAAATAGAGAACCATTTGCACCGAGAGGTCAACCTTCTAGACGCGGAAGAGGTGGATTTCAAGGAACCTCCCGTCCTCCGGCCCCAGCAAAGAGAGTTACTGGGTATGGACCCCCTAACACAAAAAGTCCATTCAGTCAAGCCAATAGAGCTGTTAAAGATGCTGAGGAAGGGAAAGAAGTTTTTCAAGATGATAAAGAAAAGAGTGGTAACAAACCACGAGCGGGTTCTTCAAATAGCAAAGGTCGTGATCGTCGACCCAAGGGTGCTGGACTTAGTGGTGGCGAAGATGAAAATTGGGAGACTACATCAGAACATTCCGAAGGTGGTGGGACTAGCGCACGCCGCCGATCTATTGGAGGCAGGCAGTCAGGGCCAGCACAAAAAGGCCCAGGTGCTTCACGGAACCAGAACTCTAACAGCAGGCAGAATAATGGGCGGAATCAACCAGGAATAAAGAAAGACGGTATGAGTGAAAATAAAGGCGGTGATATTACAGAGGCTATTAATGATCTTAAAATATCGACAAATAAAAAAGAGGAAGAAGTAGTTGATGACGGATTTCAAGAAGTTCGTAATAAGAAAAATTCGAAAGATTCAAGAGGTCCGACACCTAAAGAAGAAAAGCAGCCTAGATCTCGATCAAACCAGGGTGGAGGAAGAAATGGCTCTTCATCAAGAAACCCCAGTGATAAGTCGAACTCTAGAGGCTCAGCTCCGGTGTCAGGTAAACCTAGTACGCAATACGATCGTCCACGGCAAGTTAATTTGGCCCCACGTTTCGTAAAACAAAGACAAAAACAACAAATGGGCTTAGTAAGTAGTTTTGGCCCTGAAACTGGAGCTGCACCTCCACCACCTCCAGTTAATGCTTGGGATAAGCCCATTTCTCAAACTCTTCGAGGGAATGTTGATGAGCCATCTACAGAAATTGTTGTTGATAATAAATCAAGCCAGTCGAGTCAAAGAAGCTCTCCTGGTGATAATGCTGCTGAAGTCAAACCCATTGCCACAACTTGTGCTATTGTACCTGAAAAAGCGGGAGTCCTAGACGGCACGACACCTCCAGTAGAAACAATTATTTTTGAAAATACTAATTATAAAACCGCTCCTCCAGCAGAAGCACTTAAACAAAAATACCAACCAAGTGCCACTGCTACTAAAGTTCAAGGTGAAGAGGTTCCTACTGAGCTGGATTCTAGAGCTTTACCTTTTAATGGAGATGTTAGATCGCGTCCAAGGTCTATTCCTGAGTTTATGGCAGAAACTGGAAGGCCAGTGACAGAAGCTGAGGGATCACTTGGTTTACCAATGACGTTTGATACAACGCAAAAGACAGAAGATTCCTCTGATATGAAACTAGATTTTGCATTTGACTCTGACTTAGGGCAGCTGACCGAAGATAAGACGTCTAAGTCACTTGGACTACCACGAGCCACACACATAAATACCTCAAACACAATCTCACCACTGGCGGCAGATCTCAATTTAAAAATCGCCAGTGTTAAAAAAGTTTGGGAAATGCCTGCAGTGGCTGAGGGTAGTGAGGAGTTGCAGTTTGCAGGATTTGAAGAGAGTAATACAGAAACAGGAGCTCCTCCTAACGTATGTAAAGTGAAGCCAACACAACAATTGCAGTCACCCCCACCTCAGCACTACAACCACGTGAGCTACCAAGGTGGTTACGGTGGTCTATCAGTACCATCACCTCCAGCGGTTTTATTTAATTCATCACAACAAATACTTGGTTCTTCACAGCAATTACAACAACAAGGTGGTCTATATGGATTCTTGGATCAAACACGTGGACAGTTTGGGGGATTCCCCGGAACTCCCTATGGTGCTGGTTCAGCCACTCCATATAATTATCAACCACCTCCAGATATGTTCCAGAGTCTTCCAAATCAATATCGTATGGTGAGTAGTAATTTAAATAAAGAGACTAATTTTTATGAACTTATTAGTTGACTATTGTTTTCCTAAAGGGGAAACACGAAAATGATGTCAGAGTCTTCGAATTTGGCGTGTCTGTAAGAACAATGAATGTGGAGCAAGCTAAGTTCTGTAAGGACCGTGACACTTAGCGCTCGATACCCGTACGTTATTTGGCGTGAAGATATGCATGTAGAAATTTTAAACATTTTGTTATTGATTTCTGTTGTAAATTAGCTAAAATAATCATTATTTTTCCACTAGGCGGCGGCAGCAGGTGGCGGTGCGGCGTTCGGGCAATCTGGCCAACTCGGAAACAGCCCTAGCACTGTTCTTATTTCAAGCACTTCAAACTCTCTTATGTCTGCTACTGTGAAACCATCAACTCAGCAGATTGGAGCAATAGGTAAAGTTCAAAGTTTTGTTCTTATATATAAAAAAATCTGTTGCTGTTTGTTAGTGTCACAACAACTACACTGATTTGGCTATTTTTGTTTTTAATTATTTTTGGAAGTCCAGGAATGGTTTAAAAGTTAACAAGAAAAGAAAAACGCAGAGGAAACTAGAAATAACAACATTTTAAGTTTTTCTATTCAAACAGCTAGTCTAGTATATCTCTAAACTAGCGGCCCGCCCCGGATTCGCACGGATATAAAATATACATATAAACCTTCCTCATTAAACACTTTATCTATTAAAAAAATCGCATCAAAATCCGTTGCGTAGTTTGAAAGATTTAAGCACACAAAGAGACATAGGGACAGAACGCGACTTTGTTTTATACTATGTAGTGATAAGATGTTTTAAATTTAAACCATATTGCAAATATGGAACTTAACAGTCTTCAGAAATCGTTTGTTACATGATAATATTTGCATATATAATTTAGGTGTTTATGATTTATCAGTTATTTCTTATGTTCGTAGGTAGTAAAGGCGGTGGTGTAGGCGGAGTTGGGGGTGTGGGTGGAGTGGGTGGTGTAGGCGGCGTCAGTACGTTCCAACAGCAGTATCTGGGTTACTCCGGGCCCGTTGGTGAGGCGCCGTACTCGCTGCCAGG
>NJDD01003523.1:31344-62191 GCA_002245505.1 Calephelis nemesis
GCCGACGCCGCCGAGTGAAGGCCGCCCGCCCGGCTACACGGCTCTCCACTCGAGTGCGTGCCACCTCGCCGCTATTGGGTCACGCACCCACTGTCTGCCATCGCACTGGACTGTACGATATTATGTCTCCAGTGTGAGCTTTTCTCGTCACCACTAGGTGACTTTATTGTCTTCAGTCAGCGAGCCACGGTGCCTCACTACTGTGCGAACTCCTGCTCTACTGGACTTAAATTACTTATGTCAAGTTTCGCGCATCCTCCATTTATCTAAAGACCTTTCGGTCAAACTATAAGCACCCGCTACGACGCATACAATTTCCCTCTTCTCAAGGATGCGCATATACCTTAGTATTCCTTACATAACACCGTCCAGTTAGTAGCACCATAGTGACGCGCGTATGACGAGCTGGCATAAGCACTGCGCAATCTTTCATTGATAATTCGTAATTCGTCTACTCTCTGTGGCATTCCAGTGACGATGTCTGGTGTTGTGTTCATTCACCGTCGGTTCTTGCGACTCGCGCACGTTGTTTGGCATTCTCACGATGCGCACGCTGTCGACCCGACGGTATATTAGTGTGCACTAGCGGCTGCATGCTCCGGATATAGAGTTGACACGACCACTCTCCACAGTGGGAAGTGACTTCATACGCCCTGTAGTGGCGACCTGAGCAATAAGCTCTATGTAATAAAATGTGCGCCACAAATGGTGCCTAAACGAGCGATGCGATATGCGTCGCTAACACGCTTGCTGACGTCAAGCGATTTAGCTTCTCGATATTATAAGTCTTAAATTATGGAAGTGATTTAATTATTTGAAATTCATACAATTCGGTCCGCCTTCAGCCCGCCGTCCGTGCGGCGTCGTACCGCAGAACGCACGAGCCCGACCGCGGGACTCAGTTCGGCCCTGGCGGCCGTAGAGATTCACGAAGGCGTTCATTTCGTTAGTTTGTAAATATTGATTGGACGGACATTCGGCTGTCTATTTGACTGTTATATTTTAAGTATATATGTATAAAACGTAAGGTCGGCGGCCTTGCTACGTACGTTTGCACAGCAAGGACCACGTGTCCACCTAACCGAAGCTGCCAGAGACCTCTCACTAGTGAATATGTAGCCACGTTTTGCATAGCGAATGTCGATGCAATATAAATAATAAATGTAATTTGGAGCGAAGACGCCTGAGGCGCTATGCGTCTACCCATTGGTGCACGCACTAGCGCTCCATGTATCATAATCAATAATTATTATATGCGAATAAAATTATTATGACCGATGTCAGACTTTTCTTGGTATCCTATTATCGCTCGGCTGTTATCCGAAGGTGTCAAGAGTCTCAGAAACCGCTGTGTTATGTGAAGAGAACAATAAATGTGCAAGCAAAGAACGTAACACATCTCTCGATACTTTCTGCCTACCTCCCGAAAGACTTGGCGTGAAGATATGTATGTGTAAGTGAAGATGAGTATATTATTCATGACCATCAAAACTTGGTGGTAGTCTATGCGACCACTCCTCGAATATAAGGTAATGGATTTTGTTAATTTTCGGTTTGGAGAGTAAAATAGCCAATGGGAAAGACAAATGTGATACGCAAAAAAAATAGTAAGAAATGGGCTGCTTTAAATTGTTTACTAGAGGAGTGAACATAAATAATCTAGCGATAGGAGGTTTCCCTATCAATTTAGGAGAAAACTGATTATCAAGTAGATAATATCTGGCTAAGCACTCTGCTCGCCCACTAGCCCGGTGACGTAAAAGTCTAGACGTACACAACAGTAGTCACTTCGAAAAAAAATCAAGTAGATAAAAGCTTAATATCTTTAATCTATTGTTTTATGAGATTGGGATGCAAACAAATATATAGATTTCCTGATGCTAGGTACACGTTGCTGATAGACGCCAAAGGTGAAACGTGAATAGAATTGTGCGTTGCCAACAAAGAATATAAATACTCTTTAACAAGAGGTTGCCAACATGAGGTTAGGATGTTCCTCTTCTTGAATGATTAAGTGGCTAGCACAAAAAAATTGGTGATATGAAAATTGACAGGTTCTGAACAGCCGTGAAAATTGTGATCATGGTCCGCCACATTCGAAATTTTGAATGCAGCGAATCCATACAATTTAATGGACCTGCATGTTCTTCTTTCTTTCTTTAAGTTTTGGCCTTCACGTTTGTATTTTGCTATTCGTGAAGTAGAAATTTGCATCAAATTTTATATCAATTTTAATCAATTATAATTAGTTATCAGTTATAAGTCGTCAGTAAGTCATGTCAGCCTTTTGGGTAATGCGGCGGCCTCATTACACAAGCTTATGTAATGAGATTTGGTGGCAACGAGGAAATACACGATACGCTAATTTCTTCACGATTATTTTATTTGTGCACTTTCACTGAACAAAATTGTACAAAATGCCACCAAAATTGACTAATTTCACTTAATATAAAAACTTCGACCATCTTTTCTCTCGATTTTGCCAAAACTCCCGACCTGCATGTTAGTGACTACATGCATGCAAGTAGAATAGGGGTATAATCTGTGAAGTGCAATTTAAAGCCCACACTCATTAAGTAGGTCTTAAGCACCATAATGGTTATTAATTATTATGATGTCCGACTACATAAGATAAAAACTATGTCCATAAATTCCAATATTTAAAAGATTATAACTCAAATGCGGTATCCTATCCAAAGTGTACTATTACCATAAGGGAAATCCTATCATACCTCATTTTGATAAACATATTTTAGTGAAATTTAAAAGATCTTTTTTTATAAAAAAACCCGGCGAAATGCGAGTAGACCTCGCGCGCGAAGTGTTCCGTACTATAATCTGTAATAGAAAATTACGTTTGTTGTATGGGAGCCCCCCTTTTGTATTTACTTTATTGTTTTTATTTAATAACTTTTAAGTAAATATTCTTTGAAAATTTGAAGTGTCTACCTGTTACTGTTTTTTAACATTGAGCAAAGAAATACGAAAAAAACATTTATTGTATCCATACAATAAATGTTTTTTTTCGTATTTAGAAAAAGTTAAATAATATTTTACTTTTACTAATTTTGTTATAGCGACAACGGAAATACATCATTTGTGATAATTTATGAGATACAGCCTGGAGACAGTCAGACAGACAGCGTAAGCTTAGTAATAGGGTCTGTTTTTACCCTTTGGGCACAGAACCCTAAAAACTGTAAAATAAACACAAAATAGTAGGTATTCATCTTGAAGAAAATAAATAACATTGTCTTGTTCCAATGCCTATTATTTCTGGGCTAATGTCCCCCACGGACATACACAGAGATTTGCCAGTTTGTTTATTGCACACTGCAAAGAACTGGAATTCTCTGGTTAAGCCCATTTTTTAGATCTGTTACACCCTAAAGGTTTTTAAAGCAAGGGTGAAAAAGCTTTTGTAAGCTTAGTGTGCGTTCACCTTTTGTATTAGACGGGGTTAAGGTCATTGGGGTCAATACACTAAGCTAAGCATAGTCTGTTATTAAAAATGCAAAAGTCTACCTTCCTGTTACGTTTTGATGGCTAAACCGCCCTACCGATTTTGAAAAAATATATTTGCATTAAGTAAAAGATACGAGTTCAAATATGTCGTAGCGTTGAATAGATATTTATAAAAAAATCGAGGAAAAAAATACAGGTTTGTATTTTGACTTCAAAGCTTTGAATGAAAAGAGAATAAAAACTGTGAAAAGACTGCCAGTGAGAGTGTGTTGTGAAATATAAATAGAAATTTGTTTGAAGTTAGCGTCAGTGCTTTTTATTGCCCTGTTGCTGTTCGAACTTTGAAAGTTAGATTAAGGAACTACTGAGTAGTAGGTATAGAAGCGACCAATGGGCAAGTGATAATCGTCGTTCAAGAACATCTGAATGCCATGGTACTTTTGTGCCCCTAGTTCATATTATGTACTTTTACGAGGATGGATCCAAAAGTTCTAAGCCCGATCAAGGAAAAGAAAGAAAAGTGGGTCCAAATTTATTTTTATTTTTCGACATAGTCTCCATCTAGCTCAATCCACTGCTTCCACCTGACCTGCAACTTGTTTATCCCCTCGAAAAAAAAAAGATTCCGAAAGGTCGGCGAAATAGTCGTTTACTCCGACTATCACCTCATCTTTGGTTGAAAATTTCGAGCCAGCCAAGTGTTTTTTTAAATTTGGAAATAAATAATAATCCGAGGGGGCTAAATCCGGCGAATAAGGTGGGTAGGACAGCAATTCGTAGCCACAATCATGGATTACAGACATTGTTTCAACCGAAGTGTGAACACGTGCATTGTCTTGATGAAACAAAACTTTCTTACTCAACATTGCCGGCCTTTTTTCTTATATTTCTTCCCGGAGTCTTCGTAAAAGGTTACAATAATAACTAGAGTTTATAGTTTGACCTTTCGGTAAATAATCTACAAAAATAATGCCCTTCGCATCCCAAAAAACAGAAGCCATGACTTTGTGAGTCGACAAAACGACCTTAGCCTTTTTCGGTGTAGTAGAGTCTGATCTTTTCCACTGTTTGGATTGTTGCTTGGATTCAGGAGTATGGTGGTGAACCCAGCTTTCATCCATAGTAACAAATCTAGACAAAAAGTCCTCGGGATCAGTCTCAAAAAGTTCCAAACAGTCTCGCAAAAATTTGTGTATCGAACTCGTTTTTGTTCAGCTGAAAGCAACCTCGGGACCCAACGAGCAGAAACCTTATGGAACCCCAACTCTTCCGTTATTATGTGTTGCACCCGGCCATAACTAATGTTTGTTATCTGAGCTATCTTACCAATAGTCAAACGTCGGTCACCCAGTACGAAATCACAAATTTTATCGATTTTTTCTTTCGTGGTAGAGGATGTAGGCCTTCCACTCCTAGGATTACCTTTAATGCTCTCACGATCGCGCTTAAACTCAGCAACCCACTTCTTGACACTGGAATACGATGGAGGAGACTCCCCCAAAGTGCTCACCATATCTTGATGGATATCTTTTGGTGATAGGCCTTTTTTATTGAGGTACCGTGCAGTCACGGTGTTCAATTTTCTCCATTATTGAAAATTGCGTCAGACTGTTTCAAACAAATAATCACAGAAAATTTATATTGTGCAGTATCGGAATGAAACTGCGCACAATAAATCAATATGACACATAGTAACAAATGACGGTAGATTTAAAAAGATGTCATAGCTCCATGTAGGTTAGGCCACGAACTTTTGGATCTACCCTAGTATGTAGTACTCTTTCTTGCAACCATAGTAATACGTACTTGTAATACTCGTGTACTCATAAGTCATAGTACTCAAAGGAGTGTACTATGAATGAGTACTAAGAACATAGGCGGCCCACTTTCAGTACAGACTCATAATACCTACTTCGAAATCTCAGTAGTACTTTAGAATTTCGTGAAATATTAGCTACGTATACGTATGTATAGGTATCGAATTTGCTTCATAGTTTTTACCCGACACAAGAAATAAGTTTAAATGGAAGGTAAAGCTACTTATTATTATGGTATATAAAATATTTCTGAACAACTTCAATTTGAGTAGTAAAAGTTGCTTGGCAGTACGCCAAATAATTCTCTTTACCTAGTCGTCCGAAATAGGGGAGTGAGCGACGCCGTGGCGCCCAGACACACTGATAAAGGTTTAAACCGACTCCTGAACATTCAAATTAAGGCTAAATGCACACTGACGATTTTTAATTTTATTTGAAGAACATATTTTGAAACCGTATTGCTAGAACATTAGCTCAAATATTTAAAGTTCCGTAGCCAAGTGCATGTGTCTCGTCTCCACAGAGTAAGCCATTCTTTAGTGGGCCAATGTATACAGTTCTACAATAAACTTCCCAATTATATAAAAGAACTTCCAATTAGTAAATTTAAGAAATGTGTTAAATGTAAATTAAATGAAAAGGGTTATTATTACACTGCCGAATATTTAGCTGATAGGACAGCTTGGGATTAATTGCTCCTCATGCCAATCTTTTATAAATATAATGTATCATTACATTAAATTTTGTAAACATATTTTTAAATAAGAAAAAGACAAGCCGGCTGAGTTTCTTGCTGGATCTTCTAAGTGTGCGGCCGCGTTCTGATCCGATGGTAGGTTTATTATTATATAGAGGCGTCACAAGTGCCTCTTGTAGGTTTACGTGAAATAAATTTATTATAAACTATATATAACTATATAATTTTTTATTATTTTTATTTATTATTGTTATTATTAATGTCGTCAAACTTAATTCTAAACATGATAACGCGCGCTTATTTAAGCTTAAATCATATTAATTAGTGCTCTGTGCATATTAGCTTCAGCCTTTTTTTTACTGATCGCCTTCCTTTCCATTTTCTATCTCGCTCTAGCAAATGGCGACTTTGAGCAAGAGAAAAGGATTGGGCGACAAAAATATGATGTAGTGCTGACCAATGTAGTCCAATCCTTATTTACTTATACATTATTTAACGAAATAACGATACATATGATTACTGTGGTGGACTGTTACTGAATGCGCTGACATCCTGACGCCGAAGTTATGTTACGAGCGACCCTTGCTACGAGCGAACTATGCATGTAATATAAACCTTAGTTATAAGTTATGAATATCGCGGCGCAACTGACATAAAACTTTGCGATATTTCTCGTCAATTCAGGTGTAGAGACTAGCGTTTGACGTAAAGATTCGATAGTGCTAGCCTCTTGTTAAAGAGTATTTATATTCTTTGGTACTATGAACTGCGTTTAATTTTACCGTTCATAACTTGCGAATTCGGTAGATAACTAAGAAGGTATGTCGAGACTGCCACCCCTGCAAAAACGAAGAGACTTGTACATAAGTCTTTATAATTTGTGCTTTGATAGTTCTTTTGTTAAAAGTTCGTGATTCCGAGATGAGGCCATATAACATTAATCAAGATCTGAATAAAGTGGTTTCGGAGTTACACCAGAGATTAGTAAATGTCATTTAGTAAGCTCTAGTTATTCTTCTTACATATAAAAATCACTGTTTGTTAGTCTCGCTAAAACTCGAGAAGCGCTGGACCGATTTGGTCCAGCTCAGAAGTCATTATGTTTTGACTAAAACAGTTTTGAATTGTTTGTGGAAGCTTAGACGATAAGAAAACTAGAAAAAAACATTTTAAGTTTTACCATACAAACAGAATGTGGATGGATGTAGGTGCCCTGAGAGACCAAGGTTGACGTTCCACGATCAGATCACTCGCATATTATCCGAGGGTGGTGTCAAGAGTTTCTGAAACCGGCGTGTTTTGTATAAAAAGGGTGATTAATGTAAAGGAAGCCAGACAGGTTTGTCAGGATCGTGAGGTATGGCACTCGATACTCTCTGCCTACCTCGTAAGGGACTTGGCGTGAAGATGTAAGTGTACTATTAAGTATACAGTATAACTCAAAAATCACAAGTTGGATCATGATAAAACTAATATGAGACCACCTCATAATCATGACCTATCTTTCTAAAAACGAACCATTAAAATCGGTTGGCTATTGGCCGAGTAATCGACAAATATACAAAAATCAATAATAACAAATTGTCGAATTGAAAACCTCTAAATGTAAAAGGGGACCACCTCGGAATCATTACCTACCTATTTAAAAGAAGAATAGTGGTCAAGTGTTGGATTTGACTTAGAAGTCCCGGGTTTGGTTTCCGTTTCGGGCAACAAGTTAAAAATGTATATATTCAAGTTTGTCACAAAAATAACTTTGCCTAGAATTATGTATGTCCGGTTAGCGAAAGGCGTACCACCTATCACGTTGTGGGACTTAGTGTCTTCGGCTAGTCGTGGCCTTGATTGTACTCGTACTTACTTACCTTTGCCTACCTCTTCGGTAATACGGGTCTGAAGTGACTCTTTTTATATTACTCTTCTCCTGACATATAACACAAGAATAAAGAATCTGCTAAATTGGTCTATCCGTTCATGCGTGATACGATGACGAAGATAAAATAGGGATTCATTACTATTAGCAGAGCTATTAGGTAAGGTAAAAAAAGTATCTTCACGCCCATATCCCCAAAGAGGTAGGTAGAGGCACAACCTGGGCACCCACGACTAGCCGAAGACACTAGACCCCACAATGTCATAGATGGCAATCGTATTGCCAACCGGGCACATATCTAATCCCGAGCCAATTTTTTTTATTAGAAAATCGTAAAACCCAATTTTTCTTTATGTTGCCCGATCTGGGATTCGAACGCTGGACCTCATGCAGTCAAGTCCATTACCTGAACCGCTATACCACAGAGGCGATTAGCTAAGGTTCCTCTAAAATAGGTGTTAAATTTTTTACACAGAGTTATATAAAATAGTGAGAGATTTCATTCCACGTGAAGTAATTTATATAAGAAAAAGTAGCATAAAATTGAAATGCAAAAATCAAACTGTTTGAGTCACTATTTTTTTGTATACATACTTTTTTTAGACGAACTCTGCGAAAAAGAATGTAAAAATTAATTCTTTTCCATTGGCCTAACCACACCAATCAACCGCGATGCTCTTGGTTGATTTTTGGCGGGGGCAGGCATTTGTTGTGATGAACATTTAGATGTCTGCATTTCCGGGTCTAAGTGTTTATTAGATTTATTCTGGTATCTATTTAAGTATTTTTATGTATTAGTATCGTTGACTAACACCCATAACACAAACATATAATTTGCTTACTTTGGGGTCGGATATAATTTGTGTAAGTTGTTGTCCAGGAATATTTATTTGTTGGTAATCGAATCGAAAACAAACGTGAACAGATTGACATATTTTGTTCTTCCTTACTCAAACACTACCAGTTTTTTTATGATAATGGAAGGGAAACAAGCAGACGGATTTCCTGATGGTAAGAAATTCACATCGCCTAGAGACACCAAATGTAGTAATGTTGCGTTGCCAAGCTGAGCCCGGGATGTTTAGCCTAGGGAAAAAGTAAGTTTATGGGCTACTTTTACCTCCGAACCGGAACACGTCAACGGCAAATATTGACATTATGGCGACAGGAAGAGGAAGGCGGTGGTTCCAATCCGGACGAGACGCTGCGAAACTCTACCACCTAGTAGGATGTCACGGCGTTATTGACGGCAAGTCTATGCTCGTCTTTTCGTGCTGTCGGGAATCGAATCCTATGCTAATTAAATAATCAATCGGTAGCGTTATTCTTGTACGTTAACCCATCTACTAACTAAGGTTTCTTTTAAGAATTTACATGAATATATTGCAGAATAGACCATCTGCCTTCCTACCAGGCAGCTCGTAGAAGGCGAGCATAGGCTTAACGTCACTAACACTGTGACATCTGACTAGGTGGTAGAGTTTCGCAGCGATTCACCCGGATTAGTACCACCGTCTTACCTATTCCGGCCGCCATAACGTCGCTACGTGTTCCGGTTCGGAGGGTAAGGTAGCCAGTAAACTTACTTTTACTCGAGGCCTAACATCCCGGCCTAAGGTTGGCAACGCACAAATACCACCTTTGGTGTCTAGGTGGCGTAAATTTCTTACCACCAGGAAATCCGTCTACTTGTTTGCCTTCCAATTAAATAAAAAAAAGAATGCTACATAATTATCCGACAATAATCGGCTTTATTTTAACAATGTTTCGTATTTGTAAGTCGACAGTTTAGCGTAACAAGATCTCTAAAGATTATTTGTTTAGTGTAAGTAGCTGGCACGTGAACCAAATGCTCAGTACACATCCACAGTACATGGGTATAATTATCCGCCAATTCTTTTTTTTGTGGGTGGTGGTTCACTAGTGGTTATTTCACTGCCTAATGTTTGGGAATATGGGTGTGAAGATACTTCTAAGTTATATTTATTATCATTGTCTGTGTAACTGTGTTTATGCTATCTTATTAATATTATAAATGTGTAAGTTTGTCTATTTGTTACTCCTTCACATAAAAACTTCCTAATCGATTTTCATGATATTTAGTACACACTTAGAGGGTAACTTGGATTAACACATAGGAATACTAGGTGGTAGAGTTTAGCAGTGACTCGCCCGGATTGGTACCATCGCCTTATCTATTCCTGCCGTCAAAACGTCATGACGTGTTTCGGTTTGGAGGGTATGTTAGCCGGTAAACTTACATTTGCTCGGGGCCTAACATTCCGCCCACAGGTTGGCAACGCACCATTACCATCTTTGGTGTCTCTAGGCGGCGTGAATTTCTTACGCATAAGGAAATCCATCTGCTTGTTTGCCTTCTATTATTATAAAAAAATAGGATAGTTTTTATCCCGAAACACTGTTCCTGTGGGACCACGCGGGCAACAGCTAATTTTAATATAACTATGATAATAATAATAGTCTAACTATGATAACAATAGTAGTAATAATAATAGTCTATTATTGTTGTCAACTGACTCTTAAAAAAATGAGATTATTCGGCCAATAGCCAACCCTTTTTAATGGTTCGTTTTTAGAAAGATAGGTCATGATTGTCTCATATTAGTTTTGTCATGATCCAACTTGTGATTTTTGAGTTATACAGTAGACTTAATAGTGAAAACTTTTTCACTTATCTTGATGATCGCATAATTGATGAGGCCCGACGCCCGTACTCGGCATAAGTGTAGAACAGACAACTTAAGTATTGCTATCCTATGGGTAGGGTAGCCAGTACCTACTCCCAAAATAATCGTAACAGTAACTAACATAACTATAAAATCTATGATGCCAATAGACCACAGTTTTCGCTTAGCATAAGGAGAGCGGTAAGCTTGTCCGCAAAATTTTCGAATAAAAAAATAATAGTACTGAGGTTGCACAACGCTAACAAAAGTACACAAATGACTAACACTAAAAAATCCTACCCTTAAGAATATCTATGCATCAGGGAAAGTTCCACTTTCCTAGAGTTGCCAGATTTTAAAAAGCAATAGAAGTATAGCACTCGCCATTCCTAAACCATAATGTTATAAAAATATTGTGAAGACCAAAGGAAATCGATGTGTATATAAATACATTATTGAGAGACTGATTTTACAATAACAAAAAGGAATATAAATACTCTTTAGCAAGAACTGAAAGTTATAGTAATGTCCAGGTGAAGCCGTAGGACACCAGTAACCTAAGCTACGGCTTCGGTACAGCTTTTAATGATAAATTTCGACCCTGGCATCAGCGGCGCCGTGGCTTAGTTGGTTAAAGCGCCTGTCTAGTAAACAGGAGATCGCGAGTTCGAATCTCGCCGGGGCCTGCTGTATTTATTTTTTGAAGACGTTTTATTATAATTATTATAAACAAGTCGATTCGGCGAACTTCGTATCGATTGACATTAACACCACTAACAGTTTGTGTGGAAAAAAATAAAATAGGTACTGTTTTCCCCACTTTTCTGCAATTTTCCGGTTTTTCTAATCGTAACCTGACAATAACCAAGAAAACAAAAATAAGTGATTTGCAAAATTATTTCATCCGTACAGACCTGTAGGGTTACTCTTGAATTTCGATATCATGCGAATTGGAAATTGGAATCGTATATGACATTTTAGGTACTTTCTAACACAACTTAGCGGATTATAAACATTCAATTTCAATTACCCCCGTGTTTGTCCGGGCTCCTTTGAAGAATATACCATCTGCCTTCCTGTCAGGCAGCTCGTAAAAGGCGAGCGAAGGCTTACTGTCACTAACACCGTGACACCTGACTAGGTGGTAGAGTTTCGCAGCGACTCACCCGGATTGGTACCACCGCCTTACTTATTCCTGCCGCCATAACGTCATGACGTGTTCCGGTTCGGAGGGTAAGGTAGCCGGTAAACTTACTTTTGCTCAAGGCCTAACATCCCGGCCTCAGGTTGGCAACGCACCATTACCACCTTTTGGTGTCTCTAGGCGGCGGAAATTTCTTACCATCAGGAAATCCGTCTGCTTGTTGCCTTCAAATATCATAAAAAAAATCAATTACAAATAAATTCAACGAATCCGATAAAATCATTTGTTGGGTACTATTAACTAAATGTAGATAATTCTCCAGTATTGTGTACAAGAGTACCTAAAATGACATCCTCGATTCCAAAATCTAATATTTCATGACTCGAATATTTCATGACTTCAAGAGTAAACCTACTGGTGCAATGACCACGCGAAATGGGTATTCGTATCATTCGTATCACTTGACATCAATAGCTACTAAATTAGGTTGTATGGATTGTCATTATTTTCCCTGCAATTCACCCTATTTTTTTGTTAATAATAAATAAATACCCCTGGACAAATCACACAAATTGAATCTAACCCCAAAGTAAGCAAATTATATGCTTGTGTTATGGGTGTTAGTCAACGATACTATTACATATAAATACTTAAATAGATACCAGAATAAATTTAATAAACACCCTGACCCGGAAATGCAGAGATCTAAATGTTCATCACACAAATGTCTGCCCCCGTCGGGAATCGAACCCGAGCCTCGCGGTTGGTCGATGTAGTTAGGCGTGTACGCTAGCCACTCGACCAACGAGGTGGTTTAACTTTAACCAATACAACAAAAAAGAGTTATTAAAGTTTGTTCATCGCCAGTTCAGGCGTGGTGATTATTATAATATATGTATGTTTAGATAGATGAACATTATGACTTTAGGAGTTAAATAAGTTTTGTAATTAATTAATATCTTTATATGTATAAGTTATGTGTCACATTGTTTGTCCGAGGTGGACTCTTAAACTATTTAACTGATTTTAATTAAATTTACACACAGTGTGCAGTTTGATCCAACTTAAAGGATAGGATAGTTTACATCTCAATTTATGATTACCATCCATCCATCCATCATTAAAAATATTACCATCAGAACGAAGCCGAAACAGGCAGCTAGTTAATCCATAAAAATATGTCTAGACGTCATTTCGAATCGAATGAGCTAACAGTAGGGTTACTCTTCTCCTGCTTCTTTTATGGCTTTTACAACTACCATGCGTAGTTTGATTTCGCCAATGTCTACGTGTTGGATAAAGAACAGGGTTACTCTTGAATCTCGATATCATGCGAATCGGCAGTTGAAATCGTATGTCATTTTAGGTACTTTTGAATACAGTACAAGCGGATTATTAACATTCAGTTGCAAATAAATTCAACGGATCCGATAAAATAATTTATTGTTTACTATTAATTACATTTTTTTTATGTTATAGGAAGGCAAACAAGACGGATTTCCTGATGGTAAGAAATTCACGCCACCTAGAGACATCAAAGGTGGTAATGGTGCGTTGCCAACCTAAGGTCAGGATGTTAGGCCTCGAGCAAAAGTAAGTTTACCGGCTACCTTACCCTCCCAACCGGAACACGTCATGACGTTATGGCGGCAGGAATAGGTAAGGCGATGGTACCAATCCGGGCGAGACGCTGCGAAACTCTACCACCTAGTCAGATGTCACGGTGTTAGTGATGATAAGCCTATGCTCGCCTTTTACGAGCTGCCTGGCAAGAAAGGCAGATGGTCTATTCTGCAAAGGAGCCCGGACCAACACGGGGAAAACATGTTAATAATTCACCAGTATTGTGTTCAAGAGTACCTAAGATGACCTACTCGATTACAATTTCGGATATCGAATGAATCGAGGTTCAAGAGTAACCATACAGTTTTTAATCTGAGCACATATCGTACATTTTCTAGGAGTTTTATTTAACACAGTTGAACTTGTCGACCAGTCTATTTTCAGAGCAAGCGAGCCATCTTTAAATACACTCATCACTCCCCGTAATCCCAATATCACTTCCCATAATAAATAATAAATAAATATTTCTGGATAAGTTACACAAATTCAATCTAACCCCATAGTAAGCAAATTATATGCTTATGTCATGGGTGTTAACTAACGATTCTAAAACATAGAAATACTTAAATAGATGCCAGAATTTTATAATAAACACCCAGACCCGGAAATGCAGACACCTAAATGTTCATCACACAAATGCCTGTGCCCCCGTCGGAAATCGAACCATACCCTCGCCCTTGGTAGTTAGGCGTGTCCCCTTCATTCAAAAAACGACTTAACTCAGAACAGTTTTTTCGATATTTCATCATAAAATCGCCATAAGAATAACCATATCTTGGAACTTATTCTTATGGCGATGGATGATGAACTTATTACAAAAAAAGCGCAATTAAGTATTAACAACAGCATATGATTATAGTTTTTAGTATACAAAAGGCGGTCCAGATAACCTTTTTGAATTATCGGAAAATTTCTATTTTAAGTTAATTTTTTTAAATGAAAGTGCGACATACTGTTCTACACTTACTTATCTTCACGCTAACTCCATAACAGAACAGACTGTAGACCGAGTGCCAAATGTCGCGATACCTGTTCAGCTTCCTTAATGTCCATTACCCTTTTCATACAAACACGTCGGTTTCGGAGACTCTTACATTTTACGTGTTATACGTTGGTGTTTTGTTGCTGGTGTCCGCCCAATTTGCAAATCTATCGACTACTTTCTATACTTCTTAAGGCCCCATACTTAGTCGGCCAGAAGAGCCAATCACCGCACTCCCTCGTTCCAAGATTACCATGAAATATTGAGCTCTAAAGCGTCTTAAGCGACAAATCACTATTTTTGACACCATAAAAGTAATTTGAAAAAAGTATAAAAACTGAATCACTTAGCTTTTAGGTATAGTACTTATTTATCGTTATGTTAAATTTGGTGTCGATATTTTCATAATTGAAGTAGACATTTGGGTTTTGCTTTCGAAAAAGGGTTAACTATTTGATTTTTTTCTATCGAGCAAAGTGAAATGAATCGTGTTTCGGAAACACTAGTCTTATAAAGCTTATTCATGTTAAGCTTGTGTATTTTTTTTCACCAAGATCCATGATTGCTTTGTATGAAAAAAACATTATACTGCTGACGTATTTTAGCATATATGGACCCTTAACGTCAGTGCTTGGTGGAACTTTATTCTAGAAAAAAAATATTTACTAAACTTGTATTTTCCACAATATATTTTTTTATTTTTATAGTTAAGCCAACCGGTTTCTCTATTCAAGCATCATTATGGCTATAACAACTGAAATTTTGTTAAAATAATACCAATTAATTGTCATCCTTAAAAAAATACCGTCAATTTTAGACCTTAAAAAGTCGAGAGGAAAGCTTAACAAATATGTAATAAAATATATAAAACTAGCTGCCCGCCCTCGCTTCGCTTCGGTTTGTTAAGCGCGCATGTCTTTGCTACACACAACGATATTTAATTTTGCGCCCGGAGATTTTAACTTTTTTTTCATTCATTAGTTGTTAATTTTTTTCTGGTAGTGTAAAAGGCAATTTTGATCTAAATTACACGCATAACGTATCTAACAGATTTATTTGATTAAGGGTTAATACTGTATTGTTAAAAATATTATGTTCTCAAGTAACCTTTCATTTTACTGTTTTAAGTAAACGCAAAAAACTGTTATTGTGGGTTATTCTTTAAAGATAGACATATACCACTGTTTACTTTTTTTGAGATCTATCGAAGAGGAAAAATCCCAGCATACATTGTTTTGTTAAAACTCAAAAGGTTTTGGCAGCGTTTTCGAGGAAAGCTCCCGATCGGCTTATTTTTTGCCGACATATTGAACTAATATCGTTCTAATATCGTTGGTTTTTACAAAACATAAACTTAATATACACTAAAACCTTCCTTAAGAATTGTTCTATCTATTGTGGAAAACCGAATGAAAATCCGTTCAGTACTTTTCGAGTAAATCGCGAACAGACAGACAGACGCGGGCGGGGGCTTTGTTTTATAATATGTATTGATAAAAAAGAAATGGGTGGTCACTGAGGGGGCCAAATAATTATTCTATAATACCGATGTGAAAACCCCAGTTAGTGTAACAGTCTAGTAATTCATTTAACTGAAATATTAACTGGTACAGTTAAAATCCAAACAGGATAATAGAATCCTGTAGCGGTTAGTTCAGTTATTTTCAAATGTTATTTTTGAAGATAATAAGGTCTTTTTGCAACCTAATAAGTTTTAAATCTAAAGTGATTGTCTTTTTCATCAGTCTCTTGATAGTCCCTGTGACTGCCAATTTAAAACTTCAAGGCATTTCATGTTGTAGAACCATATTCATAGAAGTCTGACTTAAAATTATCCACTTTACAAAAAAAAGTATCTTCACGCCCATATCCCCGAAGAGGTAGGCAGAGGCACAACCAGGGTACCCACGACTAGCCGAAGATACTAAGTCCCACAATGTGATAGGTGGCAAGCCTATCGCTAACCGGGCACATATCCTATCCCGAGCAACATTTTTTTTTTAAAAATTGGAAAAACCCAATTTTCTTTTGTTGCCCGACCCGGGGTTAGAACCCAGGACCTCATGCAGTCAAGTCCAACAACTGAACCGCTAGACCACAGAGGCGATAATACACACTATCCACTTCCACTACACTATACACTTTATTTAATACTTTTTGTTACTCTTTAACCAACCGGTTTCACTGTTTACAGCACCATCGGGGCTTTGAAACTAAATATATAAATACTGTTTTAGTTTTCTTCTTCTGCCATTCTTTCCACAGGACTCGGAACAAGCCACTCATTTTTACGCCAGCAGTTTCTTCCAATCCTCTCTTATCTCACTGTTGTGAATGCGACTGGTTAACATAACACTGTATTTTCCGTAGGGCTCTCATTTCGACAAACAATGTTGGATGTAACAAATAACTATTGAACGTTCAACTAAAATAGTCTTTTTATCTTTAGTTTCAAAGCCCCGATGATGCTCGAATAGCGAAATTGTCTAAACTTTAAAAATAAAAAATATAGTGGAAGGTACAAGTGTAGTGAAAAAAATATTTCAACCAGCTACCCTACTCTTCCAACTGGAACATTACAGTGTTTATTATGTGAACTTTAGTATATGAACATTATAGCAACAGGAATAGGTAAGGCGGTGAATTTCTATCCGGGTAAGACGATATGCAACACTACCACTTGTGATATTGTTGGTAATGACTTATTGACACTGTGTCCGCATCTTACGAGCTGCCTGGTAGAAGATTGAAGGTCTATCAGGAAAACATATGAAGTTAACACTGACACTGTTAAAAAGTAAAGCTTACAAGTGATCCGGAGTCTATTTTTTTTTGACATTGGAAGGCAAACAAGCAGACGGATTTCCTGATGGTAAGAAATTTCCGCCGCCTAGAGACACCAAAGGTGGTAATGGTGCTTTGCCAACCAGAGGCGGGGATGTTAGGCCTCGAGCAAAAGTAAATTTACCGACTACCTTACCCTCCAACCGGAACACGTCAACAGCAGGCATTGACGTTATGACGGCAGGAATAGGTAAGGCGGTGGTACCTACCAATCCGGGCGAGTCGCTGCGAGACTCTACCACCTAGTCAGATGTCACGGTGTTAGTGACGATAAGCCTTAAGATAAGTGTTATGCTCGCCTTTTACGAGCTGCCTGGCAGGAAGGCAGATGGTCTATTCTGCAAATGAAAATCCAAGGAAAAAAATAATAATTCTTGAATACGAGCAGAGAAGAAGCAGCAGAGATTAATAATTCTTGAATACGAGCAGAAGAAAACCTATATTTCTGTATACTTAATACAGAAACATAGGTTTTCTGCTAAAGATCATAGATTTCATCATCCCGTCCTAACATGGTGGAGATGGAATAACCTCGTAAATGTGTTCTTTGAAAAAAAATCTTAATTACATTTTTTTTAAATCTGTTCACAAACGACGGAGAAACCGACTAAAACAAAAAATATTGTTCCGGTTGGTGCAGTTGAAAATATACTCTTCTCCTTTTTTGAACTCTGTTAAAAATTGTAGCATTCGAATGGACAATGCTAGTTACTGATTTACATCGAGTAGAGGAGTTTAACTGAAGGTCATTCATGCCAGGTGTACGCGAAGGTTCATCTAGGTTCAACCACCCGATGTGGATGCAGCCCAGACCTTTGTTCCTATCTGACGCGCCATCTCAGGACGTTTACCCTGCACCTCTTTGTTCCCTACAGCTAAAATACTTGTGTTTGAAGCATGACAAATTTATAATTATTTATTAAATTTAATATCTGACGAATTTAAACGAATATACTAAGGAAAGGAAACTATTAAACGAAATATGTACCTTAAAGTAGTAAGGGGACCCGAGAGTGGGTTTTAGGAGTTACTCGAGCTTGTCAGATTATGACATGGCAGATACCTTGCATCATTGTTCTTTACCAACATCAGATATACCTACAATCTTAATACAGCGCGACGCCTTTAGGGTAGTCACTAGTTTGTCAAAATTTTCTTTGGCTTCAAATATACCTACACACCATTTTCGTGCTCGTTTTTCCTTCTTGGGCTGCTCTATACTTAATATGACAATAAAAAGGGGAAAGATTTGTTTGTGGCTCGGTTTTCAAATTTGATAAATCATATAATAAATCTGTAGACGGGTCAATTCTGTATATTGAAAATATTGAAAAAATAAATAGCAGGGGGTGTTACTGGATCGATACCAAACCCAAATACCTATGTGATTAAAAAAAATTGTCTATCTGTCTGTCTGTATGTTCAGGCATCACATGAACACTAACGGTTCGATTTCGATGAAACTTGGTAAAATTATACCTTATTCTCCTGGGCATAAAATCGGATACTTTTTATCCTGGAAAAATATGTAGAAACAAAATCTCAATTTTTCAGTTTTATCACGCGAAGACCGACATCCGCGCGGACGGAGTTGCGGGCGAAAACTAGTTATTAATAAAACTGTAAAAGAGTAAGTTTCTTACATTAGATATGTTACTAAAAATAGGCGTCAGTTATGATGATATAGATTTTTTATTTGTTTTAAAATATTTGTATGGCTGCTTTTCGCCAAGTTTACTGAATCTTGAAAAAAATTGACAAGCGGGTATGGTGTTACGGGAAAACTATAGGCTATTTCAGTAGGCCTGTTCACATGTCAGTGAGGTTTCTCTAACATCTATGGTGTTTTTAGACCACGCCTTCTCTTACCATCAGCAGAGCTGAATGTTTATTTGATGTCTTGCTTAGCACATAAAACACAAATTATCCCATTTATTTAAGGTTCATCATCAAGAAAAAAACGTAACTGTACTGTAACGTGACAAAACAAATTCGCTTCCTCTGTCCCTTTGTATGCTTAAATCTTTAAAACTACGCAATGGATTTTGATGCGGTTTTTTTAATAGATAAAGTGATTGAAGAGGAAGGTTTAAAGGTGTACTTTTTAACTTTGCAAAGTCGGGGCGGGTCGCTGGTTACATATACTTTTTTGGTTGCTAGGGTACACATATACATTACATCTGCAGGCCGAGTTCTTTGTGGCAAAGATGTAACTTAATTACAAGTCTTTATTAATGCCATGAGCTTGATGTACCCAGTAGTTTAAAACATAATATAAAAATATTTGGAGGTAAAAAATAATATATTCGAATCAGTTTCATAAAGAGGTTTACGAATTGACAAAAATGGGGATTAAAAATTTTAAACAACGTCAATTGGTATGGAATTTATGGTATCAAATGTAATAAACATGACCCATACTACCATGCATTTGACACACACAAAAATATATATTGATGATAACGATAAAAGATCACAGATGGCTCATTAAAAAGTTTGGAAACAAAGTAGTTGGTCTTGAGAAATGAAGATGGCGTTCATATCAACAAGATATTAAAATTAATTATGGTCGAATTTCGACCAACAAGCGACCACTAGTATACCTAATATTAAATGTTTGAAATGTGAGGCATCGCTCATAGCTAGCTCTATGTAAAGGGCTTTGACCTCCGTGCTGCAGCTTGGAATAATTGAATATTGGATATTTGTCGCGACGCGGATCAGACTAGGTACTTTACCAGAATAGTAAATAGATGCATTTTGTTTGTTGTTAATAGTAATGTTCTTTATTTATTATTAAAATAAATAATAGTAAAAACTTCCACAGTGCCTTACAGTTGTATCAAGAGTTGGAGGAACCTGCCTATTAAATTAAAAAAAAAAACATTTTGAAAAAAGAATATAAGTACCTAAAATAACACGACTCTACAAAAAAATTTCGTTCTTTGTCCTAAAGTTTATACTATTATTTTCCAGTTAGTTATACACAAAAACGAAAAGGAAATACCTTTTTTCGGCATAAAGTTTGCTTTTGTGATAGTTATAATAATAATACTCATTTTTCAATATTTTCATAAATTTTAATTGATTTTAATATTTTTAAAAAGACCGCGTGGTGAGAGTGGGGTATTAACGTTTACACTGTGCCGCTAGATGGTACCCGAGTGATAAACAACCATCAGGTGTTATTTACAAGCCCAGAATAACTTAAAATGTCGTCACGAAAGTGCAAATACGATGTTGATGCATTTTGTTTTATATGTGGTCAATTTATTAAAGTTCGAGACGTGAAATATGAACTAAAGACATCTCACGTTCTTTGTGAAGTCTATGAAGCATATTTTGACTGTCCTGTACGGAATCACGATAAGCCATGGGCTCCACGTGTTGCTTGTAGTTATTGTAAAAGGTGTTTGGAAGGTAAGCAATTTTTATTTAATTAAGCGATGAATCCAAAATAAAATAGACATATTAATGTTTATTTTTATATTTTTAGGTTGGTATATGGAAGCTTTTGGATACTTAAAAAAAATTCCGAAGTTATCGGAAGCAAAGGTTAAAGCTGGAGTTTTTGTTGGTCCGCAAATAAGACAGATTTTCGCCGATGAAAAATTTTCAACATTGCTGAATCGTACTCAAAATGCAAGTTGGAACAGTTCTAAAGCTGTAGTTTCTGGATTCTTAGGAAATAATAAAGCTGAAAACTACGAAAAGTTGGTTGGGGATATGCTTACAAATTTTAAGGCCCTGTGCTGCAGGATGTCATTAAAAGTACATATTATGCTGCATGCTCATTTGGATAAATTTAAAAACAATATGGGAGCCTATTCCGAAGAGCAAGGAGAACGTTTCCATCAGGACATCATGAATTTTGAACAACGCTATCAAGGCCAATACAATGAAAACATGATGGGCGACTATATTTAGGGTTTATTGAGAGAAAGTAGCTATGAACATAAAAGAAAAAGTAAAAGTGTGCACTTTTAAGTTATTTTCCACTTTTCTGTAAGCTAATTTGATAGTAAAACTTAATAAAAATAATAAATATTTTTATTTCAATAGTTTTATTTTCAATCAATAATTAAAATTCGAGATTTTTAAAAATTTCGTTTAATCAGTCTTTTAAGCGCAAAAGCAAAGTTTTTGATGCCATATATATATTTTTTGTCTAATTACGACCTAAACTACCAAAATTTAATGCTTTGCAATCAAAGTCAAATTTCATGTTGACCCGTGTAATAATTATAGTGCAGTAAAATTGACTTGAAATACCTTATTTTTTGCGATTTGATAATTATTTCTTTTGAAAGGTACACACGTAGGTACCTACGTACAAACAGGAAAGTTACGTTTACATTTATCAGATATTATTATTATGACATAATTATTAATTATTAGTCAAGTTTTCCTATAACAACATATATATTATCAACGAATCAAACTAAAATATTGTTATTAGGAAACTTAAAAATCCAGTATTTTCCATTATTCATTATAATCCAGTAGTTTCATTATCCACATTTAACTAATTAATAATATGAATTATAAATTAGTGTATTTTATAATATTTGAAAGTATTAAAGGAATATTGCTAAATATAATATCGTAATATAAAACTATGTACAAACAAATAAGGGAAATTTACCAAGCTATGGAATTTAAAAAATGTCACTTTACCCGCATACTAAGTTCATCGCAAGGCCGAGGACGAGATTTCAGTTCAGTTTAATGTAAACTACATTCTATGTTTTACACACTTATCCTCACTCCATTCCCGTAGTTGGCAGACAGTATCCCATGCTAAAAGTCACGACCCTAACACTCCTGTCTAGCTTCCTTCACATTTATTACCCTTTTCTTAAAGAACAGGCTGCTTTCGGAAACACTTTATACCACCCTCGAACAAAATAAGATCAATTTGTTTTTTTTTATTTTTATTAAAATATGCCACGCCACCAGGCACCCGAGAAGACATACTAGTGGAGTTTCACCAAAGCAAAAGCCAAGGATGGAAACAATTTAACAATATATTTAATATGCAAGATAAGATAGAACACTTTTAGAGACTTTTAATCTATTGTTTGGAAAAGATAATTCGGAAACGTCACAAGTTGATACATCCGGTCTATTCTGACATGTGTAGAATGTTCCTCCTCTTTTTTCCCCCTCGTTGGTCTGCTTTCCTGCCAGGCAGCTCGTAAAAGGCGAGCATATGCTTACCGTCATTAAAACCGAGACATCTGGCTAGGTGGTAGAGTTTCGCAGCGACTCGCCCGGATCGATACCACCGCCTTACTTATAAATAATAATAATAAATATTTCTGGACAAATTACACGAATTGAATCTAACCCCAAAGTAAGCAAATTACATGCTTGTGTTATGGGTGTTAGTCAACGATTCTAATACATAGAAATACTTAAATAAATACCAGAATAAATTCCAGATAATTCCAGACCCGGAAATACAGACATCTAAATGTTCATCTCACAAATGTCTGCCCCCGTCGGGAATCGAACCCGAGCCTCGCAGTTGATCGGCGTAGTTAGGCGTGTATTCTAGCCACTCGGCCAACGAGGTGGTCATACCTGCCACCATAACGTCAGTGTTTGCCGTTGACATGTTCCGGTTCGGAGGATATTTAAGCAGGTAAACTTACTTTTGCTCGAGGTCTAACATCCCGGTCTCAGGCTGGCAACTCACCATTACCACCTTTGATGTCTGTAGATGGAGTGAATTTCTTACCATCATGAAATACGTCTGCTTGTTGGCCTTCCAATATCATAAAGAAAATGTTTTTGTTATATTTTAAAAAGATAACAGGTACCTAAAATAAGTTTAGTTTATAAACAGTGGAATTACCTTTTATCTATTTTAAAATAAAAGTAGGTGCCTCTGTGATACTCATAGTGGTCTAAGATCGGAAGTTAGGTCGACCTACACCGAGCTGATAATAGAATGAAACCGGTTTTATAGCTAATTTATTATATCAGAAAATATATTAAAAATGGGTAGCCTAAAAAAATCCCGGCCTTTTATTTTACTTTTTAAAAAGTTTTTATTCATTAAATGGTGCAAAATTACGGTTTTATTCCGACTTAAAGTAGGTATAAGACGAAGTTTCAGAAGTTGGGTTGCCTGTTACATATCTGGATAGCCAGGTATAAGCAGATAATTGTCGATGCTAGTTACTTACACGGAATCGGATAATAGAAAAAAAATCACCATATGTGCAAATTTATTTCATTTCTTACAAATTTTAATATAATTTGTGTTGATATATAGAGTTAAAAAAAGGTATTTTCACGCCCATATCCCCGAAGCGGTAGGCAGAGACACAACCAGGGTACCCACGACTAGCCGAAGATACTAAGTCCCACAATGTGATAGGTGTCAAGCCTATCGCCAACCGGGCACATATTCTATGCCATTTTTTAGCAACATTTTTTTTACTAGAAAAGTGGAAAACCCAATTTTCTTTTGTTGCCCGACCCGGGATTCGAACCCAGGACCTCATGCAGTCAAGTCCAACAACTGAACCGCTAGACCACAGAGGCGATAATTTTTTTATTATTTAAATATAGAGTTGATTAAAAAAATGGAAACATGAATTTTTTTTTAAATATTGAAAATATTCGGTCCAAGATTTGTTTAGGCAACTAATTTGTAATATTATCGCTAATATACTTACTTTACTATAAAATATGTTTTATTCTATTATCAGCTCGGTGTAAGTCGATGTAAGTTCGGATCTTCTACTATAAGCCTTCATCGTCGGTATCTCAAGTGTTCTATGTAAATACATAAGGGTTTTACTTATCTAACAGTAAACATTTATTCATAAATACCCCGCTTTGCATTCTACTCGCTAACGTTTGCAGTTAATGGGGTTAATCAGATAACATACGAGTCGTAGTTAGTCACTGCTTCGAAACAAAGGCTGATTCAACAAAATTACCGCAACTACTTTACATGGATTCGCCAAAATTAGAATAAAACTTAGGATACAGTCATTTTTAAAAGTATTAGTATTTATTTCTACTATTTGCGTTTATTAAATTTATTCTGGTATCTATTTAAGTGTTTCTATATATTAGTATCGTTGACTAACACCCATAACACAAGCATATAATTTGTTTACTTTGGGGTTGGATTTGATTTGTGTGATTTGTCCAAGGATATTTATTTATTATTATTTTTTATATCTAAATAATAATTATCGATTATTATACATAAACTGCGGTCTAGTGGTTCAGGTGTTAGTCGCTTCACGAGGTCCCGGGTCTAATGCCCAGGTCGGGCAACAAAAAGAAAATGTGGTTTTTCCAATTTTCTATTAAAAAAACGTTGCTCAGGATCGAATGTGTACCTGTTGGCGATATGCTTGCCACCTGTTACATTGTGGGACTTAGTGTCGTCGGCTAGTAGAGTACCCTGGTTCGGGGATATGGGCGTGATGATACTTACTTACTTTTCTAAACTTTAATTCTTTAATATGTTAATTATTATTATTTAATATGTTTTAGGCTGGTTGTACCTCTGCCTACCTCTTCGGGGGTATGGGCGTGAAGATACTTTTTTTTATTTTTATCTAACCCTTGCAACTCACTAGTTAGGTATATTATTAATTATTTTTTTTTTAAATTCTTTATGTTATTCCTAAGTCCTCGCATTTCTAGTGCTGGTTCGGGTCAGCTGAGTAGAATAGACCATCTGCCTCTCTAACTGGCAACTGGAAAGAGGCGAGCACTGGTCAAAATATAGGTCGCAGGAAAGCGACGCACCTGTAACATCTATGGTGTCTATAAGCCACGGTTGTCTCTTACCATCAGGAGACCCATGTGTTAGTTCGCTGACCTAAAACATAAATTAATACAGTCACAAATACATAAAATGAATTCGAAAGTCTGTCTGTCTATTGCTTTATCATAACTAAACCTCTAAATCGATTTTGATGAAATTTGTTATGAATAGAGCTATACATAGACGGAACCTGTACTTATGCCTACTTCTTCAGAGATACAGGCGTGATGATACTTATTCTCCCCTTTACGAACTCATATTTTTAAATAATAGCAATTGTAATAGGTATCCAATAAAGCAAAGAAATAGAGTTTTATACTTGTTCATTTTTTTTTATGTTATAGGAAGGCAAACAAGCAGACGGATTTCCTGATGGTGAGAAATTCACGCCGCCTAGAGACACCAAAGATGGTAATGGTGCGTTGCCAACCTGAGGTCAGGATGTTAGGCCTCGAGCAAAAGTAAGTTTACCGGCTACCTTACCTTACCCTCCGAACCGGAACACGGCATGACGTTATGGTGGCAGAAATAGATAAGGCGGTGGTACCAATCCGGGCGAGTCGCTGCGAAACTCTACCACCTAATCAGATGTCACGGTGTTAGTGATGATAAGCCTATCACGAGCTGCGTGGCAAAAGAGGCAGACGGTCTATTCTGCAAAGGAGCACGGACCAACACGGGGCATATTCATATTCTTATTTTGTCCCGATACATACATATTTGGATTTTGAATAAAACTTGGTACTCATTTAGATCTCCATTCTTTTTGGGGTGAACCCACAGTCAAGTAAATTTTTTGTATTGAACTTGGCTCTCCTTTTTTACATTTATGTTGTTGGTGGTATAGTACAGAATAAGTAAGTTTTTATGTATAATGTATTATGTAAATAAGGAAAATACTTACCACAGTTTTAAAGAGTTCTTGACCTTGACCTTATTATCAAGCGAACGTACAGACACATTTTATCCTTATCTCTTGTACTTTCCACAATATGCAACAATCGCCATACATGCATGAAGCATCATCAAGGCTACTACAATTCTATATATTTATGTCTATCTTTTAGAGCGAAACCGATTGGTTAAAAGAAAATAAATATCACTGGATAAGTTACACGAATTGAATCTAACCCCAAAGTAAGCAAATTATATGCGTATGCTTGTGATATGGGTGATTGTCTTTGATTTTAATGCATGGAAATACTTAAATAGATACCAGAATAAATTTAATAAACACCCAAATCCGGAAATGCAGATATCCAAATGTACATCACACAAATATCTGCCCAAACCGGTAATCGAACTCGAGCCTCACGGTTGGTCGGTGAAAGTAGATGTATACGCTAGGCTCTCGACCAGGGCCCTGTAGTACCGGGCGACGAATAGGGCTACGGTATTCTCTGCCTGTCGTAAGAGGCGACTAAAAGGGGGTTGGGGCTGTGAGTCAACTGATCAGGAAGTCAATTGGCTTAAAAAGCAGCCCGGGACGTGAGGCAGCATAGCATGGTATGACTCCATGCTGCTGTCGTCAAAGTGATGGCATCAGAAGGGGGAGGCTTCTGAGCGGATGAGCCTTTGAGCAGGTGTAAGGGTGACAGCTGTGCTTTCTTCGGAAATCCCGCAGTCACCCGATACGCACAGGAGACGGTCACCGAGTGGTTTTAACTGGTAGGAGTCCGGTATAACCCTGAAAGCGGCGGGTATCCATGAGAATTTCCACTTGTTAAAAAAAAGGCTCTCGACCAACGAGGTAGCAATAACATAAAATAACATAAGTAGTGATATCGATAAAGTTTATCTCTGTGTATCACTTAGTTTTTAAGTTTCCTTAAATGTATTATTTTTTATGTATTTTGGTGCACAATAAAGAATTATTCTATTCTGTTCTATTCTATTGTAGACGTATCCATACTAACATTATAAATGTGAAAATCTGTCTGTCTGTCGCACTTTCACGGCTAAACCGCTCGACCGATTTTGATGAAATAAATTTAGTAAGCATATAGCTGAAGATTCCAGTTCAAGAAAGTAGACAATGTTAGTCTATTTTTTTTCAAAAATCAACCCCAATGTACCTAAAATAACCCTAAATAAATTAAATGTCTCTTATTAGATGGTGAAAGTCTGTATTTGATATTTTCCAACGTCGGCGCTTGGTGAAACTTCCAAATATTCATATTTTAAATAAAAAAAACACTTGTACTGTTTTACGTATCACTTATAATTTATGATTTTGTAAATAGCCTACTTCGAAGGTTTCGCTTGTACATCATCAGGGCTAAAAGATGCTGCTGTTTATGCTTATGTTATGTTTTAAGTTTTTTTTTTTATATTTAAAAAGGTGAAAGTTTGTATGGAAATCGTAAATATTCGAAACGGACGAAATCGCGGACAAACAGCTAGTATTATTTTTTTATGATATTGGAAGACAAACAAGCTGACGGATTTCCTGATGGTAAGAAATTCATGCCGCCTAGAGACACCAAAGGTGGTAATCGTGTGTTGCCAATCTGAAGCCGGGATGTTAGGAAAAAGTAAGTTTACTGGCTACCTTAACCTCCAAACCGGAACACGTCAACGGCAAGCACTGACGTTATGGCGGCAGGAACAGATAAGGCGGTAGTACCAATCCGGGCGAGTCGCTACGAAACTCTACCACCTAGTCAGATGTCACGGTGTATGTGACAGTACTCGCCTTTTACGAGCTGCCTGGCAAGCAGGCAGGTGGTCTATTGCAAAGAAGCCCGGACCAATACGGGGAAAATTAAGCGAACTTATTTATCTACTGTGGGTAAAATATTCTTCGAAGTGTTGGTGTTTAAATGCGAAAGGGCATGCTCCGCTGGTTCGGTCACGTGGAAAGAATGACAGATGAAAGATTAACAAAGCAGATATACAATGCGAATGTGGATGGATGTAGGTACCCGGGGAGACCAAGGCTGACATTTCACGATCAGATCAATCGGATATTATCCGAGGGTGGTGTCAAGAGTCTCCGAAACCGGCGTGTTTGTATGAAAAGGGTAATGAATGTGAAGGAAGCAAGACAGGTTTATCAGGATCGTGAGGTCTGGCACTCGATACTCTCTGCCTAACCCGTAACGGACTTGGCGTGAAGATATGTATGTATGTATTTATGTATTCTTCGAATCTTTCCTGCACAATATCCTTATCATTTATGGGCGAAAATACCCAATTAATATAAGGGAAAATCCGGCCCGCTTTCGTTGTTATCAATTAGAGCTATTAAGAAAGTAGGTAATATAACTAATTTAAATAATATAGGTACCTAACTAGTGAGTTGCAAGGGTTAGATTAAGATATTGATTATGTTATATATTTGATATCGCTTCTGTGGTCTAGAGGTTCATGTTGGACTTGACTTTATGAGGTCACGGATTCTATGCCCGAGCCGGGCAACCAAAAGCCGGATTATTGAACATTTTTCATTTTAACATTCACCTCCACCGTCCACCTCCCTTTCTACTCTACTTGACCGGTTCGAGGTATCCTTCAAAGTAAAATGTCACTCACAAGGTCAAACGTTTTCTGTCTGTTAACTGCGCTTTTTTTAAATCAATTTATAACTATTATGTGTTATAATACGTTTATTACGTATTATTATTATTATGTATCTTTATTATCGTACCGCATGTATCGTATTATTATGTATCTATATGTTAATACGTGATGCCAAAACTTTCGACCCCTTTTTACGAAACTTGCGCGAACGGAGGAGTATGAAATATGGTGCACTTATAGTTGATGTGTAGGGTAAGTGCAGAACGCTAATATTTTTTAATAATTATGCTTTTAAAGTACATTAAATCAATAAATAAAACATTACCCACACTGTTATGCATTTGACACACACAAACAAATATGTTCATAATAACGATAAAAGATCACATATGGCGCACTGAAAAGTTTGAAAATAAAGTAGTTGGTCTTGAGAAAACAAGATGGCGTTCTTATCAACAAGATATTAAAATTTATTATGTTCGAATTTCGACCAATGGGCGACCACTATTTTAATAAGTTTACAACGCAATGAACACTAACGTACGTAATATCACACATAGGTATTGCGTTTATAATTCAAAGCAATCTAAATTCTCGTCTATTCAAGGTTTGCGTGGTTTCCCAAACATTTTGTGAGGAAGTGCTGGTAGCCTCGACACGCATACGCGCGTGTTTCACCAAGTTATCCTTGAAGTGGGTGAAGTTAAAATGAAATCCTCATGAATCATAATCAGTGTAAAGTCTATTGTTAAATGTACTAATGACTGGACTTTGTTATTGGGAGCATTTTTTTACCAAATAAGAGGGAAGAGGACCTAAAGGAGGCAAAATAAATCTTTAGGAATCATTGTTGATATCTATATATTTTGAGTCCATTGTTTATTGCAATATGAGTCACTGGACTTCAGTATTCGGAGTACCTTTTGACCAAAGGAGAGAGGAGAGGATCCGTAGGAGTAAAATTAAGTTCCTAAGAGTCATGGTAGATCAGTATGAAGTCTACTGTTAATATCCCAATGTTAGTCACTGGACTTTGTTATTGGGAGTATTTAAAAACAAGAGAGGGAAGAGGATAGGGAAGAGGTCACTGGTTCAGCATTCGGAGTACATTTTGACCAAAGAGAGGAAAGAATATCTTCACGCCCATATCCCCGAAAAGGTAAGCTGAGGCACAACCAGTCGTGGGTGCCCACGACTAGCCGAAGGCACTAAGACCCACAATGTGATAGTTGGCAAGCTTATCGCCAACCGGGCACATATCCAATCCCTAGCAGCATTTTCTTATTAGAAAAACTGGAAAAACCCAATTTTCTTTTTGTTGCCCGACCTGGGATTCGAACTCGGGATCTCATGCAGTCAAGTCCAAAAACTTAACCGCTAGACCACAGAAAATACTCCCAATAGGTAACAGGAGTATTTAAAAAAAAAGAGAGGAAAGAGGACTTCAAGGAGGAAAATAATATCCTCAAGAACAATTATTGTTGATATCTGTATCAGTATTGAGTTCATTGTTTATTGTAACATTAGTCACTGCACCTCAGTATTCGGAGTACCATTTCAACAAAGGAGAAAAGAAAGGACCCGTAGGACGAAAATGTAATCCTTAAGAATCATTGTTGATATATGTATCAGTATTGAGCCCATTGTTTATTGCAGTGACTCCTGGACTTCGATATTCAGAGTACCTTTTCTTTAAGGAATAGGGGAGAGCTAAGAGAATTCGGAGGCAACAAGCGTATACTATAGTTATTTGTTTATTAATATAGTTAATGCTTGAAGGTTTTTGGAGTGTTGGTCCGAGTCCATTAGTAGTATTGACCATCTGCCTCTCTCTGGTTCCTAAGAGCCGAGCATAGTTAAGTAGAGTCATTACAAACAAGACTATTGATAGAAGAGTGTGTTGCAGCATACTTGCCCGGGTATCTATTACCTACTTTACCTATGCCTATCGTCATAACGACTATGTTTAGCATTGTCGTAATCCAGTTGGGAGGGTAAGGTAGCTAGTAGACTTACAGATCACGCTTACTTACTTATCACCCTGGCCACGGTAGTCATGCACATATAACATCTATGGTGTCTATAGGCAATTGCATAATTCTAAATGCTCCACTCTTTCTCGGATCTCAGTGTTACGTTATAGATAATCGGTCATTACCGGAGACAATTGCTTTAGGTACACGTATCCCCTAGCGCACGTATACCCTTTTGCGGAAAGTTTGGTTATTATTTTGGATACAGAGGTGTATTTTAGGCCCACAGGTACAGTTGTACATACATAGTCAATGTCCGTCTTATTAATAAACGCGGAGTAAAGTAAAGGTTCAACCCGGTATCATAGTCCCCGTGTTGGTCCGGGCTCCTTTGCAGAATAGACCATCTGCCTTTCTGA
>NJDD01003523.1:78652-145960 GCA_002245505.1 Calephelis nemesis
TCACCAGTGCATTAGTCGCAGTAACGATGGTTACTATTAAACCACATCATTTTTAGGGTTCCTCAATCAAATTATTAGTCTACTAGCAGTTCCACGTAGCTTTGCCTGCGTAACTTGTCTTCTACTGCACCGATTTTGATGAAACTCAGCCTATGTCACTCAGGGATAACGTAGCATTCTAAAGGTTAAAGAATTTTTTAAATTGGTCCAGTAGTTTCGGAGCCTATTTATTTCAAAGAAACAAACAAAAAATCAAAAGTTTCTTCTTTATAATATTAGTATAGATGACTCTGCGCCAAAAATCATTGTTTCTAATTCTAATGGTTTTATCTGTTACCACCTGCATAATACGCCTATGATTGTAGGCACAATAAACGTTTAGTGTCTCTGTTTTTATTCCGGTACCTACAGGCTACAGCAGGGGTGGGCAAATTACGGCCCGCGGGCCGGATCCGGCCCTTGAGAGGTTTTGATCCGGCCCGCCGAGGGTTTTTTTAGAAAAAATATGAACCTCCTTAAAAAAAAATAATGGTCGCAATGTTAAAAGACTATTGAAATTTGAACAATTAAGATACTGAATCGATACTTCAAACATATATATTGCGTATTTCATATGTTAAGTCTTCATAAATAGATTTCGTTTTAATAAAGGATTGTAAAATGAAAAAAAAATGCCTTATGTTATCTTTATACAACGTTTTATAATCGTAATATTTACTGCTATTTTAGGTGTTTTAATAAACCGGCCCGCCTTAAGATTAATTATAATTTACTGGCCCGCCACTAGATTTTTTTTTATCTTAGCGGCCCGAAGTCAAAAGAATTTGCCCACCCCTGGGCTACAGGTAGGTACCTATGTACTACCTACTCGTAATTCTTATTGCCGCTACCACATACAACACAAACATATAATTCGCTTACATTTGGGTAAAATAGGTTTTGGCAACATGGCAACAGATATTTATAGTTCAAGTTCAATGATAAAATAAGTATCTTCACGCCCAATTCCTTGAAGAGGTAGACAGAAGCACAACCAGGGCACTCACGCCTAGCCGAAGTCCTACAAAGTAATAGGTGGCAAGCCTAGCGCCAACCGGGTACATATCCAATTATCCTTATTAAAAAAAATTGTGTGTGTACTTATGTACACGCGTTAGAAGTTATACTTCTTCGGCGTAATAAGATAAAAATCTTTTTAAAAATTTTATCTTTTGCCTTATTTTACATTTGTAGACAAAATGACACTAACCATAGAAATTACTTTTACTTTGTTGGTACCTTTTTTTGAAAAACTAAAATGTTATCTATAGCTAACTTCATCATGTCGGTTTTTCGTGACGGTGTGCGCGCGCATCGTAAAAATTTACCCTCATCATTTTTTCCTAACGCGCTAAAAGAAGTATAACTTCAAAAATGTTTGTATTTTTTTGTTACCCAACTCAGGATCGAACCCGGTATCAATTGATCACGAAGTTAAGTCTGACGCCGGACCCCTAGATTACAAAGGTGATAGTTAGAAATGATGCCAGAAGTTTCACTTCTTACGTACAATTGCAATGTGCAACTTGTATTTGTAAATAAATGAATTTGAATTTGTGTAAACTAATACACACATTTTTTAAAGTGCGAGATATAAAGTTTTTGAAATGAACCTTCATTTTTGTTAGCTTCACGAAAAATGATGCCAAAAAGAAGTTTTACTTGAGTTTTGGCGCCATCGAGAGAAAAAATGGTCGAAGTTGTTTCATAATTATTGAATTTCATGTTTATATTGAATAAAATTATTCAATTTTGGTCGCATTTTGTACAATTTTGTTTAGTGAAATTGCACAAATGAAATAATCATGAAGAAATTAGCGCATCGTGTATTTCTTCGTTGCCGCCTAATCTCACTATATGAGCTTGTGTTATGAGTGCACCGTTTTACCGAAGACCCTGACATGACTTATTGTCAATTTATGACTAATTATTATGATTGAATTCCGATTTTGGCAAATTTTATGTAAATTGGTGCAAATTTCTACTTGACTAGTGGCAAAATGCTAACGCGCGCGCACAAAATGCTAATATATACACACACACATACATGTATTTACGTTGCTAATACCTAATGGATATAGATGACGTACCTACCCAAACCACATCCGTAGTCCGTAGATAATCTAGTTTTAGTTAATACTGACTCATTAGCAATCGAGTTCGATTCGCGCTTGGTCATCGATTTATATATTTTTAACCCGCAAGTAGTCGCGCACGGGTCGAAACGACCCAGGTGTGTAGAATTAGATCTATAGTTTCTTTAAAATTACTAGTTTTAGATTGCCGCGCTAAGCACCTTCAAGTGACTATATAGTGAACTCGTACCCCCCACCTCGGCCATTTCGACTGCGGTGTTTGAATGGGAAGAACATGACAAGTGAGTATGGGTCTTTTAGACCCTAATGCGACGGTTCATGTAAATGTTTTTTGTAACAATTAAAAAAATAAATTACTTTTATTATTGTTTACAAAATGTCTCCTAAAGGTTAAAGATGCCCAAACATCTTTAGACTGCTGGATTTTGATGTACACTGATAATGTCTTGGAGCATGTCGTGATTTACACTAATATTTACATTTCTCCAATCCAGAATAAATTTCAAAGAGAAAGAGACTGTTTACCAACTGACATGATAGTATTGAAGGCTCTATTGGGTTTACTTTATTATTTTGCAAAGTTACGTGGTGTACACTTGACTACAAATGATTTTTGGGCTGCAGACAGCACTGGATTGGACATTTGTATAGCTACTATATCACGTCACTGATTTATCTAATTCTAATATTACATAATTTTATAGCACTTTTTTGTAATCAATTTTGATTTTTAGAACACTAAGATTGTTTAATTGTTTATATTTTTTATGCGAGTATACTCATATACTGTAATAAAACATAATTATAGTTGCTGATTATTAATAAAAATAAATAATTAGCAAAGTTTTCTAAAGTGAAGTAATAAACGTAATTTTTTTCTAGCATATTTTTAGTAGTGTAGGTAAAGTTGATAGTTCCAATAAAACAAACTAAAATGTCAAATTTTGTTATTTGTTTTATTTATGACAAAAACATTATTTTAATAATGTTTAATAACCTCCGCACGTATTGTGCGGAGGTTCCTCACTCTGTCACCCTGACCACTGACGGTTTAGTTGTAAGACCACCGTTTTTGGTAACCTGTTTTTTATGTTTATATTTTTAATATTTTTTTTTCGTATTAAATGTATAAACGTAGAAAATAAGAGGCATTGAGAATAAATGATAATAATAATAATAAATGTCTTTATTTGCTTTGAAGTGGTGTACATGAAAGTTATTATGTTATTTATTTTACATTTTCACCTATTTCACCAGTACAACTGGTATACAAATTCTACAACAAATTGAAAGTAAATAATAAATCACTCATATCAAAATTAACCAACTTATAATGTAATAGATGAAAACGAAAAATAATATAATATTTGTACTTATACATTTATAATTTTGTTAATTTGAATAAGGATTACAGAAAATTTAATACGAGTTTAACAATTAAAAATATTTATACGAAGTCAATGATTAAAAATAATTCCCAAGACACAACAAAACAAAAAAAAAACTATAAATACTATTTCATTAATTACACAATTATATTATAATTTAATTAAATAATTCATGTATGTCAATGTAGAATTATTATTGATAAATACATTATTTACATGTCCATTTATTAAAAATTATATTAAGTTGTTTTCCAAAAACACTGGTTTAAGTGAAATTGAATATTACTCTAATGTGATAATGCTTATTACTTATTTTCATTTGTGAACAGCTCATTTAAATTATAAAAACATTTTTCCATAAGCCATTTACATAATTCTATCTTACATTTATTTATTGGTAAATTTCTCATTTCATTTGTTGTATATTTTTATCGCCATTACATGGACATTTTTGGAGAATATCTTATTACACTTAGGAATCAATAATTTCCCGGCATACCTACCTGGTGGGTCTTTGTTTATCTCGTAATCGTATCCAAAAATTTTATACGAGTATAGTCATATAGTGTAATAAAACATAATTATAGTTGCTGATTATTAATAAAAAAAAATAGTCAGCAAAAGTTTTCTAAAGTGAAGTAATAAACGTAATTCTTTTCTAGCATATTTTTAGTAGTATAGGTAAAGTTGATAGTTCCAATAAAACAAACTAAAATGTCAAATGGTATTATTTGTTTTATTTATGACAAAGACATTATTTTATTTTATAATATATATGTTGTGATTTAAATTATCTATATAGTAATAGCTGTTGTCCGCGACGTTGCCCGAGTGGTTAATGGTCCCACAGAAAAACATTTTTCAGGATAAAAACTATCCTATATTAATCCAAGCTACCCTTTATGTGTATGCCAAATTTCATGAAAATCGGTTTAGCAGTTTTTGCGTGAAGGACATACAAACAAACATACAAACTTTCGCATTTATATTATTAGTAGGATTCTTTAGACTGTAAGAAAAATAGCATATCAACTTCATAGATTTTTCTGAAGCCGCGCTCGGGCCAGATCGGAATATTACACTCTTTTTTTTAAAGTAGGAATATGAGAATAGGTAAGGTGGTAGATGTGAAAGAGTTGCAACGCGGTACTATACCAAGCCACAGGCAACACTATTAACAAAATTGACGAATTTTCAAGCGAACATTAATCACCTCTATTAACCATTCTACGCCTTCTACCCTTTTTATTCGATATAAAAAGTAGCCTATGTTCTTTCGTTCCTCATTATGTGTCTAAATACAAAGTTTGACTGTTATATTTTCAAAAATGACGATTTTCCATAAGAACATTCATCACCTGTTTTTACCCCAATTTTCTCCACCAATTTTCGCTATAAAAAGTTGCCTTAGATGTTCTTTCATTCCTAATAATTCCATATATAAGACGAATTTCCATGTAAACATTCATCCCCTCTTTTTACCCATTCTCCCCTATTTTTTTGCAATAAAAAGTAGCCTATGTTGTTCGTCAGGGTCTATTCTATCTCTGTACCAAATTTCATCAAAATCGGTTCACTGGTTTAGGCGTGAAAGCGTAACAGACAGACAGAGTTACTTTCGCATTTATAATATTAGTAGGGATCTGGGTCCTATCGACCCGCACGAGACTGTTGGCATCCCAAAATAGAGCGCGAGTATGGACGGGTGAACTAGAAATGTTATTGCCCTTAAAGCTTGGGGTAGCGCACTTTCGCTAGTTACTTAACTTGAGAGATTTTTATTTTAAACGAACTGCCCCAGCGAACTTCGTCCCGCCAACATCCGGATAAAAACTATCCTATCTTAAAAGATGGACCAAACTACAGATACATGAGAAATTTTATCGAAATCGGTTCAGTAGTTTTGGAGTTTATTGGCAATATACATCGTGACACAAGATTTTTATATATATAAGATTTCATGTTGACACATTTTTTTTTATTTTACACTAGCTGTCCCGGCGAACTTCGTTCCACCCGTTCAGTATGGGAACCGATGAAGTATTGTTTTTCCCATTTTCCCTGCAATTTTCCCGGTTTTTTTCTTCATAAAAATCTTCTTCTGATAATAACTAACAAAACAAAAAAATAATCATCCAAATCGGTTAAGTAGCACGGAAGTTATGCGCTTACCAACACTTTTAACGATTCATTTTTATATTATAGAGGATTGGTTGATGTCAGAACACTAACTTGAAGGACGTTCTTTTTCTTTTTTATTGTTTTTTTTTTAATAGAAACAAATAATATAATCACAAAATGTATAAAAATAAACAGCCTATAATGTTTTAACTTTCAACGACAACATCAAAATTACAGAAGTTTTAAACCTTAATATACCTATATAAATTACGTGTGACGTTGTTTGTCCGCGATGGACTACTAAACGTACACCGTGTGCAGTTTGATCCAACTTGAAAGAAAGGATATACGAGTATCTCAATTTATGATAAAAAAATACCTTTTGAGCGAAGCCGAAACAGGCAGCTAGTACATTTTATATTAACATGACGTATTTTGTAGATTGCTAAAACTTATTTAGACCTGCACGATGGTTGAGGAAAATATTTGGTCGGATTTTAGGCCATACAAATACATAAAGATAAAATACAAATATATATACTAACAATAAGTATCCTTGTTTTTAAAATATTTCATGTATAGATTTAGTTTTACTGCTCTTTTATTACATGTAGAGATGTAACATTCTAGGTATAGATGAGATGTTTCAGTCTTCAGATGCCGAATATAACTACAATTTCTATAAATTTTAAAGCAAGAAAACACACGTCACAGGACTTGAATCCGCAGTAGCTCAAATGGTGAGAGCATTCGTCGGCTTGAGACGAAAGGTTACAGGTTCAAATCCGGTCTGGGGCGAAATTGATCGTTCTTTAAAATTTAAAGAAATTTAACCCAAGCACAGGGCGAGTGCCAAAATAAAAATAACTGCAATGTTTTTGATAACGATATTTCTATGTTTAAAAATTTGACTTGTGGCCTTTGGGTATTAAACCAACTAATAATCAAAACTTGTGACACATTCTTTACAGTAAATTTTTTAAACAACTTATTAATATATACTTAACATATTTTAAACAACTTATAAATAACTGTTATCCTGTTATTCAACTATTTTCATTGTTTTTTTTTAATAAAACAAGTAGGAGGTAGAGTTGCAAGCAGGCCACCCGCAACTAGTCATAGATATAAAGTTCCACAGCCACCTCGTCGGTCGAATGGCTAGCGTACACGCCTAACTACACTGACCAATTGCGAGGGTTCGATTCCTGACGGAGGCAGGCATTCTGTGACGAGCGTTTAGATGTCTGCATTTCCGGGTCTGGGTGTTTTTGACGTTTATTCTAGTATCTTCTTAAGTATTTCTATGTGTTAGAATCGTTGACTAACACCGACAAGCACATAATTTGTTTACTTTGGGATTAGATTCAATTTGTGTAACTTGTCCAGGGATTTTTATTTATTACTAGCTGTCCCGGCGAACATCGTTCCACTCGTTCAGTTTGTATGGGGAAAAATAAAGTATTGATTTTCCCTGCGATTTACCAGGTTTTTCCTTCATAAGAAGCTTCTTCTGACAATAACTAACACAACAAAAAAAGTAGACAAATCGTATCAGTCGTTTGCAAGTTATGCGCTTACCAACACATTTGGTAATTCATTTTTATATAATAAGATTTAAATTTTTTTTATACGAAAAAAAAAACAATGTGATAGATGGCAAACCTTATGCCATCCGACACTTATCCAAAGTTGTTTTTATTTAAAAAATTAAAATACTTGTTTTTGCTCCAGTCAGGACTCGAAGAAACCTTATTTCAAACATCAGACTACATCAATTAGTTTAAACTTTAAATGAATATTGTGAATTTGTCTTACTATCTGTAATGCCCTATTTTTTTCCCTGGACAACTCACACAAATTGAATCTAACCCCAAAGTAAGCTAATTATAAGCTTGTGTTATGGGTGTCATTCAACGATACTAGTACATAGAAATACTTAAATAGATACCAGAGTAAATTTAATAAACACCCAGACCCGGAAATGCAGACATCTAATTGTTCATCACACAAATTTCTGCCCCGTCGGGAATCGAACCCGAACGTCGTTGCGAGTCGATCTAGTTAGGCGTGTACACTGGACCCACGAGGCGGGTATTTTTGTTTCGGGTATCTGAAATAACCACATTACAATGACGACATTTCTAAATACACTAGGTTAGTTGTGAAAATTGACGTCGGCCCACGCGCAACATGATTTTCATTGAGTGTAATAAAAGCGACAGTTGTAGACGACGTAAGAGAGAACATACACGTCTGTGAAGTTTATTTAATCTGTGACAAAATAACTTGAATATTTATGTACATAATTTGTGTAAATAGTGCAACGATTATCTCTGTGGAGCCAATAATTGTAATTGTGCTGTATAAACATTTAACTGGATTTATTTCTAGTGTATTATTATGTACCTACGATGTATGATCGCCGCGCTGTTATGAAGAATATTATTCTTTTGAGAATCTTGCTTTTAGTTGTGTCTAAAACTGGTGTTTGAGTCTCGATGTGAGAAAAAGGGATTTAATAATTTACCCGATATATTAGAAGTCTGTGGGGAGCAGTCTGTAGTCGTTTTTTTATGATAATGGAAGGCAAACAAGCAGACGGATTTCGTGATGGTAAGAAATTCACGCTGCCTAGAGACACCAAAGTTGGTAATGGTGCGTTGCCAACCTCAGTTGTTAAGCCTCGAGCAACACTACGAGCTACCTGGCAAGGAAGGTTTATTCTGCAAAGGAGCCCGGACCAACACGGGGAATTTGTTTATTGGAAGACATACGTCTATCTAATGAAATAGAGGTTAATACCTACTTCTACATTGGTTCTATTACTTATTCTGTGCTATTTCTTATCGCGCCGGCCAATAAAAGTAGGTTGATAAGTATTTAAATCATACCATAAACTTTTCATGAGTTTTAAAGAAAATATTTACAAAAATATCCCAATTTTGTTCTCGAGTTTTGCATTTATTTATTAAAGTACGATTTATTTATTTTTATATTAGTATTGGTGAAAATACACACGGATCTCCTGATGATAAAAGACAACAGTGACACCATGGATGTTAAAGGTTCGTTGCAGTCACAAGGACGGGATGTTAGGCCTATTATGCAAGTTTACTGGCTATCCTGCCCTCGAACCGGAACATGAAAGAGTAGTTATGGCAGCAGGAATATTTAAGGCAGTGGATCTCTACCCAGGGAAATTGCTGCATAGCACTCTACCACCAGTGGTCTTGTTGGCAATGACCTCTATCTTAATCTGTGCTCGCCTTTTACGATCTGCCTGCCATAGAGGCAAATAGTCTTTCTGCTCAGCCGACCAACACGGGCAGAATTGTATATTATGTAGATTAATTACATATTAAAAAGTAGCCTCAAGCATGAAATTTTATGAAACCTTGAACCTTCATCACTTTATAATATACTAGCTATTGCCCGCGGCGTTGCCCGCGGGGTTAATGGTCCCACAGAAACATTGTTTCGGGATAAAAACTATCCTATGTATTAATCCAAGTTACCCTCAACGTGTGTACCAAATTTCATGAAAATTTAGCTATTTTTGCGTTAAGGATAAACAAACAGACAGACAAACTTTAGCATTTATAATATTAATAGGATTTTTTTAATACTTTTAATGCGGCGTGCAGATATTATGTAGAGGTCGTTTATAGCTTTAGTAGTGTATACAGTCATTTCTAAAACTAAATATCATTAGGTAAGTATTTAAATAATCACTGTTTGTATGTTTATTTAATTTCGTAAAAACTCGACTAGGTAACTTCGCGTCGTAAAATGATATCACCACGTAAACATTGCGTATACTCTATAGTATGAGAACCGAACGCCTAAATTTTATGTCGATAGTCCAGTTGTTATTGATAACAATTCGGTTTTACAATAAAAATAAAAAAGGTGTTTTTTTTATAAACTGCGACTTTACTGGGTGGTAGAGTTTCGCAGCGACTCGCCCGGATTGGTACCACCGCCTTACCTATTCCTGCCACCATAACGTCATGACGTGTTCCGGTTCGGAGGGTAAGGTAGCTGGTAAACTTACTTTTGCTCGAGGCCTAACATCCTGACCTCAGGTTGGCAACGCACCATTACCAATTTTGGTGCCTCTAGGCGGAGTGAATTTCTTACCAACAGGAAATACGTCTGCTTGTTTGCCTTCCTATAACATAAAAAAAAGATTATACATTTTACATTATATTTAAATATAGCGTGGTTTGCTTTATTAAAACCATTTACTATAACTAACCAATGCAAAATAAGATGCAATTCATTTCATGCGCGAGGAAATCGATAGTGAATAAATGATCTGCCAAAATTGCTATTTAACTAACTTTGGTTATAATATTTAAGGTTTAAATTTCGAATTTGACAACAAAATGTTAAAACAAGTTGATTAATATAAATTAATATTTATTAACAATTTCGTTTTGGATTACATTGCAAAAACAATCATGTTCCGATTTATTTTTATTCAATCCTACGACTTGATTTTAAAATGTAATAAATGAATAATAATGATGTTTAAATAATAATTTCAGATTAACTTTAAAGTACATTTGCTTGAAATACATAATTATCACATAATTTGATACAATAACATAATTAATATTTTGATATTAGTATATTGATTAAATGTTAGCAATGTTCGTCCGGATCTTAGTCCTATGTTCGCTTCCATCTATTTGCAGTAGGCTTTTATCTACTAGTAGTTGCTACACTGCCTACAGGTGAAGGACATTGTGTATACTTTACGGTTAGTTTTTTTTACATATAACTACTTTGTATATTTTTCATTGGATTTGTTCCAAATTTTTTACAAAATGTTTCTTGATCGCTACTCTATACGTAAGATCCTTATTTACATCTTTAATTGCTTAAATTATTGTATTTTTATCACACTGTGAAACTTAGTGTCTTTGGCTAATCTTAGGTTTTACCTCTGCCTATCTCTTCGAGAATACGAGCGTGAAAATACATTTTAGGGTTCCGTAGCCAACGGCCAAAACACGAAACCCTTATGGATTAGTCATGTCTGTCTGTCCGACCGTATGTCACAGCCACTTTTTTTCGAAACAGTGAGAACTTTATTGTTAAAACTTGGTAATAAGATGTTTTCTGTGAATTGCCATAAGATTTTCAAAAAATAGAAAAAAAAGACAAATTTTGGCGGTTTCCCATACTTAGAACTGAAACTAACGCCTCAGTAGTCTAGCGGTCCGGCGACGGACTTTACTTCTTGAGGTACCGGATTCGATCCCCGAATAGAGCCAAAAGAAATAGAAAATGTATATTTTCAATTTTCGGCCTAACATTTCGGCCTCAGGCTGGCAACGCACTATTACCACCTTTTTTGTCCCCGTGTTGGTCCGGGCTTCTTTGTAGAATAGACCATCTGCCTTCTTTGCCAGGCAGCTCGTAAAAGGCGAGCAAAGGCTCACCGTCACTAACACCGTGAATTCTGACTAGGTGGTAGAGTTTAGCAGGGACTCGCCCGGATTGGTACCACCGCCTTACCTATTCCTGCCGCCATAACGTCATGACGTGTTCCGGTTCGGAGGGTAAGGTAGCCGGTAAACTTACTTTTGCTCGAGGCCTAACATCCCGGCCCCAGGTTGGCAACGCACCATTACCACCTTTGGTGTCTCTAGGTGGCGTGAATTTCTTACCATCAGGAAATCCGTCTGCTTCTTTGCCTTCCAATATCATAAAAAAAAAAATAAAAAAAAACTTGCTGTCTCTAGATGGCGTGAAATTCTTACTATCAGAAAATCTATCTGCTTGTTTGCCTTATAATATCATAAAAAATATAGATATTGTTTAAAAAAGTCATTTAGTTAAAACACTTTTGTTGAGTGGAAACTCTCATCAAACCTTTGCCATTCACACAATAACTATTGTGTACCAAATACAAATTATATGGCTAGTTAACTACCCATCTATGTTTCGTCACTCACATTGCACATGTATGTAATGTGCTGTTATTCAATCCAACCAACATCAATTCTCACTGGACTGTCAAGTGTGAAGTCAATAATCTCTTGTGAATTAAATCAACAAACATACATACTTAAATTATATTACGCAAAGAATTATCTATACTCTAATATTATGTAGCTAAAGAGTTTGTTTGTTTATTTTTTTTCGTTGCGAAACTCTGCTATTTAGTCAAATGTCACGGTGTTTCTGAAGGAAGCCTGTGTTTGCCTTTTTCGAGCTGCCTGGCACAGGAAGGCAGATGGTCTATGCTGCAAAAGAGCCCGGACCAACACGGGGGACTTGAACGCGCTAATCTTAGAATCTGAATTGAAAAATTCTTTCAGTGTTGGATAGCCCTTTTTTTTGAGGAAGGCTATATCATCACGCCAATATTACTGGAGCAAAAGATCCAGGGTATGGGCAAGATCTTCGCCAATGAAAAAAATAAAACAATTATAAAAAATGCAAATAATAACACCCACTCTTACTTAGAATCTTGCGATCGTCGTAATTTATTATGTTCTTTCACATGAACCTCTACAGCGGTAGGAACCTATTTCTATTTCTTTTATAACTACATCTAATTATTATTTTCTATTATACAGCAAGATTTTTTTATCACCATCCAAATTTTTTCCAGGCATAAAGTATCTATAAATAAGTCCATTTATGAAAAAAAAAAAGGTATCTAGCAGGTAGTTATCTAGCATGTCAGAGCACTCAGCGTGTAGGTACGGTACTTTGTAGACGACTTTGCGATGTCATATCTTAATATTTTAGTATTGAGGGATACTAAAAGAAAAAACACGTATTTAATTATTTTCACTTAAGATCAACATATTAAAATTTGGATGGTGATTAAAAAGTCAGGGTGTATACATATTTCTTAAGTATTACCAAATGGTCAAGTGTCTGAACAAACATAACTTCTCGTGTTTATTATAGTGTATCGCTCCATCCTCTAATAGTCTGGTGCTGGACTGGAGTTAATTTTTTTATGATATTGGAAAGCAAACAAGCAGTCGGATTTCCTAATGGTAAGAAATTCACGCCGCCTAGAGAAAGCAAACGTGGTAATGGTGCGTGGCCAACCAGAGACCAGGATGTTAGGCCTCGAGCAAAAGTAAGTTTACCGGCTACCGTATCCTCCGAACCAGGACACGTCAACGGCAAGCACTGACTATGCCCGCATTTTACGAGTTGCCTGGCATAAAGGCAGATAGCCTATTCTGCAAATGGCCACGGACCAACACGAGGACAACAAAAAACATTTGCGTGTTGGACTACAAAAAACATTTTTTTGATAAAAACATCGATGGCCGCGATTAGATAAATTAAACATTACATCTTCAGCTAGTCGTGAGCGCCTTGGTTGTACCTCTGCTTACCTGTTCCGGGATACATGCGTGAAGATATTGTACTTGTGTATTTTATTTAACAATGCTATTAATCGCCATAAAACTATATTTAACCCTACATATTTTATGTTCTGCCGTAAAATATATTACTCAGACATATTTAAAACATTAATGCTCGGTTCCTATAATCTACGAACCATGATCCGTTAATATAACCATTGGTAATTTGCCTAAAAGTTACAAAGCGTTGCTCATAGTTACACAAAATGTTTGGACTTAACAGGCAATAACGAGCGACCGTAGTTATTTATTTTACAATTCTTAAAAAAACTACCATTCGTAAGAAAAACGACTCGTAAGTATCTTGAATATAAACCGGGTTTTATATCGACGAAGCGCTGCTCATAGTTACACAAAATGTTTGGACTTAACGGGCAATAACTAGCGACCGTAGTTATTTATTTTACTATTCGTAAAAAAAAACTACCATTCGTTAACAAAACGACTCGTTTCTTGAATATAAACCGGGCTTATGTCGGTTATTCTTCAGCCACGGATACATCCAAGGATAGTTTAGACATTTTACTATTAGTACGTTACATTTATGACTGTAATGACAAAACGATGCCAAAAATATCCGGTAGGCTCTGATCTTGACCTATTTAAATATCAATCAAATGTGTCCTTAAAAATGTCAGCAATACAAACAGAATAATCAGCTCTGCAGAGATAACGATGATACCACTGAGGTGCAACATGAAATACAGACTTTAGAATTATTTCAGTGATTGAAAATGAAATTTAAAATTAAATGTGATTTTTGTGAAGTGTAATAGTGTGTGTGTGTGAAAATGGGATGTTGCGACGAATGTTGTGTGCCGCCAAAAGAAAAACGTAAGTTTAGGTTAAATTTTTTAATGTTATCATGAATGTAATCTATTATCTTTTAAACATGTTTATGCCATTAAGTAGTAAAAGAGAAACGATTAGCTTAATATTTGAAAACACTTCTAGATTTAAATAAAGAAGTGCAATACCTAATTACTTACATTGATCCTCGTTTTCCACATTTAGGAATGAAAACTTGGGTATCCGTTTAAGTTAATATATAAGATTTTAATATAAATTGATTGATCAATGAAATACCTCTCTGTTTAATGTTTTTTTTTAAAGATTTTACTTAAATATAGGCATGCTACAAATAAAAATTCGTTAAATAGAGAGTAATTTGGTTTTGGACGTGATATGCAAATTTGCACTATTAGCAAAATGAAATGCAAATTTATACAAGTTACATAATCTTTACGTCATAAGTACACTTCACTGACCGTCTTATTATTAACAGAGACTTAATAAAAGTACACTTATGTTGATGTTATAGTTTGTATCACAGTATAATATAGTCTTTAATACCAGGTTAAACCTTAGCGTATTTTAGCTCGTTTTAATAATAAGACGGCTACTGTTTTGTAGGCCAGGCTAGCAAGTTTTTTTATTTTATTAATTGTTATTATTATTAAGGAAAGGAAAAAGGAACATACTACTGAAGTGAAGGAACATCTCGAATCACCGAATCAAATGTGTCTACCACTAAAAAGTACCAGCCCAAAAGACGTTGTGAAAGAAATAAGGAACCTCAAGGATGGTAAAGCGCCCGGTATTGACCTTATTAATGCTACATTACTTAAAAACCTGCCACATAAAGGTGTCATGAAATTAGTTAACATCTTCAATGCCAGCTTAAGACTTTAACATTATCCTGGACAATGGAAAATTGCACACGTAGTCATGGTGCCGAAACCCGGTAAACCCCCACACGAAGCCACTTCATACAGACCTATCAGCCTGCTACCAGTTATTGGCAAACTGTTTAAGAGGATATTGCTAAACAGGATGAAAGAACATCTAAGCATAGTATTACCGAACCACCAATTTGGATTCCGGGAAAAACATGGGATAATTGAAAAGGTACACCGTAGAGTTGACAACATTGGCAGATGCCTTGAAAATAAATTATACTGCTCTGCAATCTTTTTGGACATCAGCCAAGCGTTTAATAAGATTAGGCATGACGGCCTCCTGCTCAAGCTAAAAAAGCATCTCCCGCATTATCTATTCCCAATACTCAAATCCAACCTAGATAAAAGATGTTACCAAGTAAAGTATGGTGATGAACTTTCAGAAGTACACGAAATAAAATCAGGTGTCCCTTAGGGCAGTATCCTGGGTCCTATACTATACCTCATTTTTACAGCAGATATCCCAACAACTGACTACACCATAACTGCGACATACGCTGATGACACGGCGCTACTGTCAGCTCATAGCAACCCAGAAACGGCATCATCACAGTTACAAAACCACTTGGCAGAAGTCGAGATGTGGCTGAAGCGATGGAGAATAAAATCCAATGAGAGAAAATCGGTACATGTAACGTTTACACTTAGGAGAGAAACATGTCCCCGGTAACGCTAAACTCCAAAGTTATCCCTCAAGAATGCAGCGCAAAATATTTAGGCATGCACCTGGATAGGAAACTTATAACTTATAGGCAAAAACATATCTGGACAAAATGTAAACAACTAGATGGAGAGCTGCGGTCACTGAACTGGCTACTGGGACGCCAACCACAACTAAATCCTAACAGCAAGTTACTAGTGTACAAAACTATCATGAAACCAATTTGGACTTACGGAATTCAACTGTGGGGAACGGCCAGCAACAGTAACATAGATATACTGGAGAGATTTCAGACCAAAGCTCTGAGAACAATGTTTGGCATTCCTCACTGTATAAGTAATAGATACATATACCTCGACCTCGGCCTAAAAACAGTTCGTCAGGAAATAGCTTAAAACATAGCCTGAGATACCAGGAGAAACTGACCGTCCATGTAAACAAATTGGCACACGCTCTAAGGGGATAAGGCGCCCTTCAGCATACCCGGCAAAAAGAAATGACATACCGAGCCTACATAAAAGATTTACCACTTAACATCAAGAGAGTCGTGTGAAAAGTTTCATACAAGTATGGCTCTCGAGAAAAACATAAACTGAGAAATCAAACAAAGAAGTGGCTTATTGTTGGAAAACAGATTGCCATGTAGCAGAAACATAAAAAAAACAAATTAAGGAAAGGCTAAAGTAAGTGTAAAGTTAGGTTGACATCACAGTGTATTAAAGACTAAATACCTGGTTGAACCATGGAGTACATGTGGCTTGTGTTTATTAGCAAAACGGCTAAAGTTTATTTTAATACTTTCCAATTGCAGGATTTTTGTGATAAGACAGTAAACCTTATAGCTCTTTGGCTCTTTTGATGGCTAGAGACAGTTGCAGCTTATAAGCATCCTAGATGTTACAGGGTGTTGATGTTCTATGGCAGAGGTGTTAGGCCTAAAGTGCAAGTATATCGGGTAGTCTAATTACTCTCTAGAGCGGAATATGACGTTAATTATGGCGGCGGTGGCCTTTTGCCCGGGCAAATTACTGAACCGAACTCTATCACGTCTTTAGTGGTCTTGTTGGTAATAATTCGATTAACCTATGTTCGCCTGTTACGAGCTGCTAGGCAGATAGGCCGATGGTCCATTTTATACACAAGACCCGCTCAAATTTTTCCCCGTGTTTGGGCTCCTTTGCAGAATAGATCATCTGACTTCCTTGCCAGGCAGCTCGTAAAAGACGACCACAGGCTCACCGTCACTAGCACCGTGACATCTGACTAGGTGGTAGAGTTTCGCAGCGACTCGCCCGGATTGGTACCACCGCCATAACGGCATGACGTGTTCCGGTTCGGAGGATAAGGTAGCCGGTAAACTTACTTTTGCTCGAGGCCTAACATCCCGGCGTCAGGTTGGCAACGCACCATTATTACCTTTGGTGTCTCTACGCGGCGAGAGTTTCTTAACATCAGGAAGTCCGTCTGCTTGTTTGCCTTCCAATATCATAGAAAAAAAATGGGGCCATATATTTAGTCTTAAGAATACATTGTAGTATTTGTACTTCATAAAACACAGAAACTGCTATTGTTTGTTATTGCGAAGATGCATATTACATTTCTATGAACGACAGCTAACGCAGAACTAATTGCACATGCGTGGTTTATCTAACTTCAACGTGGGTGTTCGGTCAGGTCAGATTATTAAATAATATTTACTAATCTCTGTTTAGGTCTAGAGTCTGGTTTAATGCTTATTACATATTGTTTGTTTTTTATTATCTGCCGGCCACCCAAATCGCTAAGTCTTACCTGTGATCAAACTTAAACTAACGTATATAATATTAATACGTGATGCCGAAACTTTGAACACCTTTTTACGAAAATTGCGCGGACGCAGGAGCATAAAATTTAGCACACTTATATTTTATGTGTAAGAGAAGTGCAGAACGCTAATATTTTTCAATAATAATGCTTATAAAGTACATTGAATCAATAAATAAAATATTACCCACACTACCATGCATTTGCCGCACACAGACAATATATTGCTAATAACGATAAAAGATCACAGATGGCGCACCATACAGTTTGGAAACAAAGTAGTTGATCTTCAGAAACGAAGATAGCATTCTTATCAACAAGATATTAAAATTTATTATGGTCGAATTTTGATCAACGGGCAACCACTAGTAACTTCTAATTTATAAAAAAAAAGTTTTTGATTTTTAATTTAGCTTTTAATTTATAAATAGAATTAGTTAGGCATAAATTTTTTATGCAATAAGTGCTATTATAAAACTAGCATTTACTCACCTCTGTGGTCTAGTGGTCCAGAGTTGGCATTAACTATATGAGGTCTCGGTTGGTTTAAGCAAGATGGCAAAACCCATTTTTTTGTAAACGTTACAACCCCATCCCAGAAGACCAAATGCCCTTTTTTTTTCTTTTTTTTTTCTTGCTTCCTCCTCTTGCTTTACGCTGGGACTATGGGAACACGTTTGTATACTACCACAGTAGACCAAATGCCCTAGTTGGCCAAAAAAATAAAGAGGAGAAAATACATAGAGTACTCTCAAGTACCCTGGATACTGAGTTCCCCACAACAAGGTTTGAAACCGTGGGAACGCAACCTAGCCTAATTTAAGTTTACGATCGTTAAAGTACTTAACTCACGTTTCTAAAAGTCCGTGTCAAGCGTCATACGATGACCATTTTATTAATAAACACAGAATAAACTACTCCAAGGTTGAACCTGGTTTTATAGTTTTACAGTTTGCGGATACAGATTAGGTATGATATCAACTTATTTTTAATTTTTGTTTATTGATAATACAGTAAAAGTAGAGGTAAAAATGTAACCTTGTTGAACTATCTTAGTCACAAAACCCATTTCAAACAAAACATACGTACTGTATCAAAACGCAAGGTATTTATATGTGATAAGACAGCGAAGAAAGAAGCACATGGCTCTCCTGATTTTTTTTTATCCAGGAAGAGACAAACGAGCAAGTGGGTGGAAGGTGGAAAAACATACAGCTCTTTGATTGTTAAAATTTAATACTCAAAGGTCAGAAATAACTCCTGAAACTCTTAACAGCAAAAGGTACAAGATTTAGCGGTCAAAGTGTTGGACTGACTTCATGAGGTCCCGGGTTCGAATGCCGGGTCGAGGAACAAAAAGAAAATGTGGTATTTCCAATTTCCTAAAAAAAATGTTGCTCGGGATTGGATATGTGCCCGGTTAGCTATGGCCTTGCCACTATCACATTGTGGGATTTATCGGCTAATCGTGGGTGCCCTGTTGTGCCTCTGTACCTTTACAGGAATATGGGTGTGAAGATATTTACTTTACAAGTTAATTAACTTTTAAATTACAAGTTATTGTTACTTTCAAAGTATACTTAATTTCATTCGGCTTCGCCCGCGTAGTCTACTAATTTCATATTTAGCTCTCCAATACTGCTCGTCAAAATTTTAAAATAAAATGTAGCCTATATCGCTATCCAAAGTTTCATCTATTTTTTTGTAAATATTAAAATCAATTCAGGAAATTTATCGTCAAAACTGAACATACACTTTCTCTTTTCTAATTTCACCTCAGATAAATAGTAGGAATACGTTATTGTGTTTACAGTTTTATCTGCACTTTGGCAAATCCTGTTAAATTAAACTGTATAGCAAGTTATGGAAACCTCTAACAGTTTTTTTTTTGAAATTTTAGAAATATACGTATCGTCTCTGAGGTCTAACCATCCTTCTTCGGAATTACTTCTTGAGATCTTGGGTTCTGTTTCCGGTCCGGGCAACAAAAAAAAAACAAATAAAAATTTACTGTTTACTTTTAAAGGTTTTTTTTTACCTCACGCAAAGAGGTTTACTGGTTTAAGCGTAAAAGCGCAACAGACAGACAGACAGAGTTACTTTCGCATTTATATTATTAGTAGGGAAGTAGGGATTTTTAACTATGTATATCATAATTTCTTTGTGTGTTTTTCATTGATGATAAAATGATGAACGTGGTTCATTGTTATGGACTGACGGTAAAAATTACTGTTAAATATTTATCCTACGCAAATTGTGCCACCCCTGTTCACCCTCATAGGGGTTGATTTTCAAAAAACGCTTAGATATGTATCTTATAATTTGTATTGCAGAGCATTATTTCAGTGTCACGCAAAATATTTCAATAGAATTAAATTTCCCATACAAACTTAGATACCCCCTTTAACCCCCAATTTCGAAAAATCCTGAAATACGTGTTTCATCATTTGTACTAAAAAGCATTAATTCAAAGTTGCATGCAAAAATGTGCAATAAAAATATTTTTCTCATACATACTTTGCCACCCCTTTTAATCCATTTAGGGGTTGAATTTCCAAAAAGTAATATGCCTATGTCCTTCTCATGAATGCTAACTATCTATATAACAAATTTCAGCAAAATCGGTTGGGTGGTTTAGGCATGAAAAGGTAACAGACAGACAGACAGAGTTACTTTCGCATACAAACTTTATAATATTAGTGTGGATTATTAAATTACGAACGTAAATACAATTTAGATAAAAAATGTCGCGCTGAAAAGCACGTTTTTATTAAGTTTGTTATTTTCCTCGCTAGGGAGCTCCGATAAATGCGTGCGATCGCTGTAAATTACAGTCCTATGCTTCGTCGCGCACGCACCGCGGCCAGCCGGTACCGCCGCAACCGCTATGTCCCTATATTTTAAACCTGTAATATCTCCGGAACTATTCGTTTAATTTACATACTGTAAATGGCTATATTGTTCTATATTAAATGTAAAACTTATTTAAGATACTTAATTAGATAAGGATTCATGTTGTATTGCTTTAAATCGCTTCGTAAATGAGCTATTATTTTTCGTAAAAAGTAAAAGATAAAAATTGGTTATTGTAAGTTATCCCTGAGAGATAGACATATACCATCGCGAACTTTTTTGTAGACCTTTTTAGGGTAAACAATACTTAGTACATTATTTTGACCTATCTCGTAGAGTTCAGCCAGCGTTTGCAATGCAAGCGCAAAAAAATATGTTTATTTACAACTTCGCATTAGAAATCTTGAAATTATCAGTAGTTCTCTAATATATGAAGCATGTTATTATACATATAAACCTTCCTCTTGAATCACTCTACCTATGGAAAAAACCGCATCAAAATCCTTTGCGTAGTTTTTAAAATATAAGCATACATACATACAGACAGACGCGGAAAGCGACTTTGCTTTATACTATGTATAGATAGATAATTCGTCTGTGAGTGTGTATGTCACTGAACTCCTTCTAGACGACTGGACCGATGTCGATGAAACTTTTTGAGAATTGGGGAAGGGAATTTGAGAATGGTTTATATTCACAATTTGGTCTGCTGGAAAATGTTTTTTAATTAATGTTCAAATAATAAGTAGTTGTTGATTTTGGAATGTTTCACATCGCATCCGACAGACTGCGCTACCGTCGAAGCATTAATGTCAAACGAAACGAAGTTTGCTGGGTCAGCTAGTATATTATATAATATAATGTCCCTGTCTTGTCGCCGAGGTGTTAGGCCCATTGTGCAAGTGTATTGGCTAACCTACCCTTAGGACTGCAGCAAAAGGTGAGATGGTGAATCCGGGACAAGCAGTAGCACGGCATCCTACCACCAGTGGTATTTAGTAATGACCTACATATTGACCTAGGCACATATTACATATTGACCGCCTCGTTGGTCGAGTGGCTAGCGTACTCGCCTAACTACATCGACCAACCGCGAGGCTCGGGTTTGATTCCCGATGGGGGTAGACATTTGTGTGATGAACATTTAGATGTTTGCATTTCCGGGTCTGGGTGTTAATTTAATTTATTCTGGTATCTATTTAAGTATTTATATGTAATAGTATCGTTGACTAACACCCATAACACAAGCATTTAACACTTTGGGGTTAGATTCAATTTGTGTGATTTGTCCAGGAAAATTAAAAAAGAAAAAAAAAAAGAATTCATACATATTAACCTTCGTTTGCATCTTACGAGCTGCCTGCCAGGAAGGCAGATGGTTTTATTTGCACACTATACCAGGACCACCTAGGGGAAAAAATTTCTATTGTTTTGTTTTAAGCTTTATGAAAACCTTCGTCTTCGTTTTTGATTTTATTGCGTTCAGACAGACAGACGTAGGGTTTTTTATTTAATTTAATATAAATTGACATGTATTTATTTTAATATTTCAGGGGAGCCTATCCGGTATGACCCCGACTTCAGCGGTCCCACACACAACCGCTCATGCACCGACATCCTCTGGCTGATACTGTTCATTCTGTTTCTCGGAGTATGGGGCTATGTAGGCTATTACAGTAAGTATCAACATTTTTATGGTATATAACAGGGGTGGGCAAATTGCGGCCCGCGGGCCGGATCCGACCCTTGAGAGGTTATAAGGTTTTTTTTATTTTTCCCAATAGGCCGAGTAGGCTCGGGCCTAGGGCGGTAAAATTTGCTCTGCCCAGAAAGCCAGGCAAAAGACAATTTGTGAATAACGATTCATTGCTTCTCACAAATAGAAATGGTAAGAATCAGTATCTGAAATACTGATTGAGATAATTAAACATTTACTGATTATCGTTATTTTTTTTATTTAATTTCTATAGTTGATTTAATTTTGCATGCTTTACAGCACATAAGTGGCAATCTTTCGTAGGCCTAGGGCAGCCATCAAATCCGCTCCTGAATGGTCATGTCAAGCGGTATGAGGATTTTTTGTAATAAGTTCTAACTATACTAATGTTCTACAGCAAGATTTTTTTATCACCATCCAATTTTTTTCTGGGCATAAAGTATCTATAAATAAGTCCATTTATGAAAAAAAATAGGTATTTAACAGGTAGCTATCTAGCATGTCAGAGCACTCAGCGCGTAGGTACGGTACTTTGTAGATAACTTTGCGATGTCATATCTTAACATTTTAGTATTGAGGGATACTAAAAGAAAAAACACGTATTTAATTATTTTCACTTATGATCAACATATTAATTTAAAACAAATTAAAAAGTCAGGGTGTATATGCGAAAGTTTGTATGTTACTATAGATGCCGATTAATCAATTTGAATCGGGGAAGCGTTTACAGACGCGAACGAAGTGGCAGGTACAGCTAGTATTTTATATTATAGTATTTTAGTATTAGATTTCCTGATGGTAAGAAATTTCCGCCGCCTAGAGACACCAAAGGTGGTAATGGTGCGTTGTCAACCAGACAACTGACAACTGTATTCACAATATTTCTTTATTTCTATGGTTAGTGTCATTTTGTCTACAAATGTAAAATAAGGCAAAAGATATTTTTTTTAAAAAGATTTTGATCTTATTATGCCGAATAAGTATAACTTCTAACGCGTGTACATAAGTACACACACATTTTTTTTTACTGAAAAAAGTAAATAAATACGCTTAGATCATCCTAACTTATCTCAAACTTAGTTAAAAAGTAGTTACTAGACATAAAAAGAAAAAAAAAGTTAAAGTTATATCACGTGTTGCACTTGTATCTGCTTTGCTTGAATACAGCCTTAAGTAGATTTACTTCCATTTATCAGAACTGTAATTGTTATTTTATTACATTCACAGTATTTTCACCTTAACTTTTTTCGTGTTAAGCAGTTCTAGGACTTATTGGAGAGTCGAAAATTACATAGAACTAACTGATTTTATAACTCATTTTTATAAAAAATGCATTTTTTGTTTTACCAGTAAACAGACGATATGTTAAGGGCTTAACATCCAAGTTTCAGACAAACATACTATATAACATACAATATACATACATAACATCTTTATTGTTACAAATGATATGAATTTATTACTGTAGTAACACTATATAAAATATACTTATTAATCTCATATGTAGTGTTACACAAAAGTAATAATAAAAATACTATCGTAACGCACGTATCCCTGAAGAAGTAGATAGATTCAATACCCCCTGGTTTTGAATTCCCACGACTGGTCGAAGACACATAAATCGTACATCGCCAACCGGAATCATATAGGTATCAAACCCAAGCAGGAGCAACATTTTTAGTACAAAATTGCAATAACAAGTCTGTCCATGTGTATGTTTAGTTAGATATTTAAAACTACGCAGGGGATTTTTATGCGGCTTTTATAATAGATAGATTCCAGAGGAAGGTGTATATGTAATTGTGAAATATTAACATTGTAGTTTATCCATCCATGCGAAGCTGGGACGGGTTGCTAGTTGAAAAAATCTTAAACCGTAATCAATAATCGTAATATTAAAACGTTTTTTTAATAATTGAATGCACTATTTCCAGGTATAACCCATGGGAATGTAGAAAAGCTTCTGGCTCCGATAGATTCCAACGGGAAAAGATGTGGACTCGACTCAGGACTGGAAGATAAGAAATATTTATTGTTTTTTAAAATCGCAAAATGTCTAAGCCCTGGTACACCCATCACTGGATGTCCTACTACACAGGTAAATTATCTAAGGCCAATATCACACTGCGCCGCTCACCGGAGCGGTGAAGTGCGGTAATGCAGTGACAGTGAGATATAACGTACGGTTTTTGTACACAAATCTAGATTTTTTTTAATCCGCGTCGCCGACCGTTGGTCTGGTGGGCGGCACAGTGTAATATCCACGGTACAGTACATAGTTCTGTGATTGGTATTGCTAGAAGTAAACACTATATTACCAATAAACAAAACAGCTCTACTGATTTTACCGATCGTGTTGAAAATCGAATTTAGTGAAACTAAGTTCAGTGTAAATGAGTTCAATTATTGGTTGTGATCCCATTTACAAACGAATGCAATTATTGTTTTCAAATTTATATTTTTTTGTCCCAATCCCATAAGAATCTTAGTGCTGGCACTAGATGTATAAATCTCACTGTTGAACAAATAAATAAACTCGAACGTCTTCAAAATTTTTGTATTAGATTCATATTTTCATTGCGTAAATGTGGTCACGTTTACCAAATAGGTTGCATTTGACTTTTCTTGTTTGTTCTAAATACAAATACAAGCTTCTGCCTTTAGGATGATTTATTTCGTCTAGTGTTAGATGCATTTTTATATTTTATGAGCATCATTGCACTGTATCTCGTTAAACCTTCAATACTCTACGGTTGCCTGGCAGACTTGGCGATAATTCGTGTATCTATGCACTGCATTCCAACAAAAGGAGATATTTAAAAAATAATACGACCCTTGGACTTTCCTACAGTGTGTAGATAGATAATTTTGGACAACGTTGGATGATCATCAGCCAAAGCAATAGACGTACCTAAATGTGTGACGTCACAAATCTGTTTTGATGTTGGACATGTCCTTCATTCTGTCGCTGTAGTGATGTATATATAATAATATCGACTGCCATTGTGTTCTCGCTCGGAGAGTAAGGTGCCGTCGAACTGTCTGCGTCAGACTTAGTAAAATTAGCAACTCCAAATTGGGTGTTATAATATATACTAGTGGTCGCCCATGGTCGAAATTTGATCATAATAAATTTTAATGTCTTGTTGATAAGAACGCCATCTTCATTTCTCATGACAAACTACTTTGTGTCCAAACTTTATTGTACGCCATCTGTGATCTTTTGTCGTCAACATTAATGTATTTGTTTGTGTGTGTCAAATGCATGGTAGTACGTGTAATGTTTTATTTTTTGAATTAATGCACTTTATAAACATTATTATTGAAATTTTAATGATATTAAAAAATATTAGCGTTCTGCACTTGTCCTACAAACTATAAGTGTGCCAAACTTCATACTCCTTCTTCAGCGCAATTTTCGTGAAAAGGGATCCAAAGTTGTTGCTTCACGTATAAATATATAGATTATTTCTTAGCATGAAAATGTTAAACGTGTGCCAGAAAGAAAAATATTTGCATTCCAGTTTTCGGACCACTCAGGCTTGATTGACGAAAAGGCTTACGTGTTATTATAAGAAAACATTAGGTTCGCTTTCGATAGAAATAAAAAAAGCATCTTCACGCCCATATCCCCGAAAGGGTAGGGAGAGGCACAACCAGGGCACCCACAACTAGCCGAAGACACTAAGTCCCACAATGTGATAGGTGGCAAGCCTATCGCCAATCGGGCACATTTCCAATCCCGAGCAACATTTTTTTTATTAGAAAATTGAAAAATCCATTTTTTTATGTTGCCCGACCCGGGATTCGAACCCGGGACCTCGTGCAGTCAAGTCCAACAACTGAACCGCTAGACCACAGACAAATATATCTGGACAAGTTACACAAATTGAATCTAACCCCAAAGTAAACTAATTATATGCTTGTGTTATGGGTGTTAGTCAACGATTCTAATATATAGAATTACTTAAATAGATACCATAATAAATTTAATAAACAACCAGACCCGGAAATGCAGACATGTAAATGTTCATCACACAAATGCCTGCCCCCGTCGGGAATCGAACCCGAGTCTCGCGGTTGGTCGGCGTAGCCAGGCGTGTACGCTAGCCACTCGACCAACGAAGCGAGAACCTTCATCAAATTTGGAAAATCAAAATTTCTTAACTTTTATGTCGAATTTTATTATTACGGAGTTTAGAAATCATTAGGTAGCAAAAGTGTAATGAAACATATATTTTTAAGTGTTGATACCAAAAGTACGAAACTACAGTTCACACTTTACAAATTACTAGCTGTTTCCCGCGGCTTCACCTGCGTAGTCTATTTATTTAGAATTTAGCTCTCCAACGATACCCGTTGAAATTTTTAGATAAAAAGTAGCCTACGTCCTTCTCCCGATTTTAAAACATTTTTCGTTGGTGCTCAGCTGCTATTGGTCTTAGCGTGACGATATATAGCCTATAGCCTTCCTCGATAAACGGGCTCTCAAACACTGAAAGAAAATTTTTCAAATCGAACCGGTAGTTCCTGAGATTAGCGCGTTCAAACAAGCAAACTCTTCAGCTTTATAATATTAGTATATTATTACAATTTATAAAAGTTCAAGTGTCTGGTTTTTACTATAGAAATTGTCTGGATGATGTGAATTCTAATATTGTAGTCATGTTTGTCTAAATAAATAGGATATGAACACACAGCAATATTTCCTTCGTTTCAGGTTTGTGTCGAAAAATGTCCAGACGAAACAATTTTTTTTTCGAATCTTTTGGAAACCAGTCCATCATCCTTCGAGCAATTGAAATCTAAGATGGTATGCAGAGATGGTATTAACAAGCAAACCATGACCATAGATGAAGCTAAGCAATATATGTTGGATGAGAGATGTACAAGTTTCATATTACAAAGCCAACCAGGTAAATATTTCCAGTTTGTTAAGGGTCCATGTATAGCATACATAAATACGTAAGCAGTATAATGTTTTTTTCATACAAAGCAATCATGGATCTTGGTGACAAAAATACACAAGATTAACATGAATATACTTTATAAGACTAGTGTTTGCAAAACACGATTCATATCACTTTGCTCGATAGAAAATATTTAAAAAAAGTTGACCCTTTTTTGAAAGCAAAAGCCAACTATCTACTTCAATTTCGAAAATATCGACACCAGATTTAACATAAACATAGATAAGTTCTATACCTAAAAGATAGGTGTTTCAGTTTTTGTACTTTATATTGTCAAAATTAGTGATTTATCGCTTAAGACGTTTACTTTGAAGCGCAATATTTCATATTAATCATGGAACGGGGGAGTGCGGCGATTGGCTCTTCTGGCTGACTAAGTATGGGGCCTTAATTATTTGCAATACTGATTGTTGTTTATCGGCGAATATTATTAACCTATCTAAGATTAGAGATCGTGCTATTTTAGATCAGTTGCCAGATAAGAGCTGTTAATTATCTGTTAAATAATTACCAAAAGCATCTTAGCAACAAAACTCTTTATCTGTAGATAGGTTATTAATATTTTAATGTGTTTCTTTCGCCTGGCTACCAATTTTCGTGAGATAGCGTGTGGCATGACAATAATAATCGATACTAATCGAAATGGGAGAATAAGTTTCTTGCTTGTTTGTTTGTTCGTTGTTTTCACTTAAATGCCTGAACCAAACATGACAAAATTCGTTAGGGAAAAGCCCTTAACTCACTGACCATAGACTAATCTAAAAACCATTCAAGTAGATCCCGTTTTTTTTATGACATTGGAAGGCAAAAAAGCAGACGGGTTTCCTGATGGTAAGAAATTCCCGCTGCCTAGAGACACCAAAGGTGGTAATGTGTGTTGCCAACCAGAGGCTGGGATGCTAGGCCTCGAGCAAAAGTAAGTTTACCGGCTCCGAACCGGAATACGTCATGACGTTATGGCGGCAGGAACAGTTAAGGCGGTGGTACAAATCCGGTTGAGTCGCTGCCAAACTCTACCACCTAGTCAGATGTCACGGTGTTAATGACTTCAAGCCTATGCTCGCCTTTTACGAGCTGCCTGGCACAGGAAGGCAGATGGTCTATTCTACAAAGGAGCCCGGACCAACACGGGGGGAAAATGACTGTTAAAAAAGAAGTAAACAACAGCTGGAATCTATAATAATAAAATTAAAACACACAGCCACAGACAGACACACACAGACACTTCAAACTTATGACACCCCTCTTTTTCTAACCGGGGATGAAAACAATAAGCTATAGTCAGCTTCATCATGTCGCATGGTGTAACCGAATGTATTTTTCATATGGTGTGTTAAATCTGGTTTGTTATCAAATAATTTCGGTGTTGGTGATACATAATTCGTCCAACGTCTGGCACATGTTAGTGCTACTACACAGAGAAATTTTGATATCATTTATATAAAATATTTATCACCAACCATCTTGGATTTGTTCAAAAATGACTCCTCTGTAGGGCTACTCTTGAATCTCGATTTCAAGCAAATTGGAAATTGTAATCGGATTTGTGTCATTTTGAACATAAAATTAGCGAATTTTCAACATTTAATTCCAAAAGAAATGAATCAGATAAATTATTTATAATCAAACAAGCTATTGTCCGCGGCGTTGCCAGCGTAGTTACTAATCCCACAAGCACATTTTTTCTGGATAATAACTATCCTATGTTCTAATCCAAGTTACCCTCTATGTATGTGCCAGATTTCATGTAAATCGGCTGTTAAGTTTTTGCGTGAAGGAGTAACAAACAGATATACAAACTTTCGCATTTATAATGTTAATAGGATGTTAATACGAGTAGTTAGCTAGTATTGTTTTCAAGAGTACAAAATGACATAAATTCGATTCCAATATGCATGAAATCGAGATTCGAGAGTAACCCTAATCCCGCTTTAGTTTTGTTTCGCTGCATCGGCGACCTATCAAAACTGCAATGCAAGGATTCGACGAAGGTGGAGCAAGCAACAGATGGCCTAACTTGCCTCCGGAATCCAAACGAGGCCAAAAGATCACTCCTGAATAGCGCAACCGCTCTCGATTCCTACGTGGGTTGGACGGTTGCTAGTTTCGTAACTTTCTTCACGATGGACGACCGCGAGGCTCATATTGTATGTAGTAGCCTGATTTGTTGCATGTCTTTAACAATTGCATGTGCACTGTACTTGCACATACTGACATGATCGTAAACCCTGGATATGGTTAATGTCTGATTATGCACCTATTAACATTATTTGTAATTTTAATAATGAATGATATATTGTGTATGTGTGTCATCATTTTTTGATCACTTAATTGACGCAGAGAGTGACATGCTACCCATAGAATGATATTAATCATTTCGATGTTATAATTATTGTAATGACTTTAAATCATTTTTCCATTTCAATTTTTTCCATCTTGCTAAATGTCTGCCTTTATAAGCAACTTTATGTGTACGTCATAAGGTTGTCTTTCTCGACTGACAAGTAGTATTGTTGAAATAGTACTGTTTTAAGAGCTTATGGTAACCCCCCAGGTATTGGTTAGTATTTTTGACGAAAGTATCGACTTGATGGTATCGACCTCAGTAGATCTTAGTTATATTATTACCAATTTTCATTGCATATTTATTATATTTGATGTTTTCCATCGTCGGCGCTTGGTAAAACTTCCGAATATTAATATTTTTAAATGAAGAAACACTTGTACTGATTTACGTATCGCTTATAATTTATTATTTTATAAATACTTAGCCTAAGTTCAATATTATTATTTTATACATAACAATATTGATTTAAGTTTATTATTATATATATAGTTTAAGGTCTAGTCCTTATGATGCTGTCATAAGCGAAACCGGTAGGCTATTTATAAAATAATAAATTATGATTGATATGTAAAACAGTACAAGTGTTTCTTCATTTAAAAATATGCATATTTATTACTATATCGATTAACAATATTTTAAGTGGGTATTACAGTACCGGATTAAGCAATTGCGGGGCCCAAATCTAATTCCGTCGAGGCACCCTTAATTTTAATAAACATTGGTGGTAATTTTGTTGCGCACTCACTAAACTAATTTTAAGTTGTCGCCGTCATCTTTCAACGAAAGCAACAGAAAGAGACAAAACACTTTTAGTGCTGTCAAATAAGACTGTACACGTCATTTCTACAGACTCTTAGGGCCACTTGCACATTCCCGGGTTACATTTGACACTGAGTTAAACTGTCAAATATAAGGTGATTTAACCCGAGTTAGACGTTAACTCAATGTTAAAAACTTAAACCAGGATCGTGCAAGTGGCCCTTAATCGATCACTCGGAAAACTCCGCTTAAAAACATCACAATTTGACACGTTCGGACTAACCTGACATGTCTAAAACGTTCTATCCACTTTTGTTTTTGTTTTATTTGAAAAAGATAGCATGCATCTAAAATAAGTTTGATTTTTGAACAGCAGCATTACCACCATTGTCTATAACGGTGGGCGGTAACTCTTTTTCAGTTTTCACCATGAAATCTCATTCAAGCGATAATTTTGTCATTATACTTAATATATTCATTTAAGTTTGAATATCCAGGACCCTAAGCCACCTTAGGGGACATAGGCAAGTCACAATAGTTACAGGCCCAGTACCAACTGGTTCCGAAACATTTGAGTTATCTGTAATGATTATTTAAAATTTAAAATTTCAATTGAAACTTATGTCACCATCATTTTAATTGTCACGCACATACTAATTCTTCGTTGGTTATGGAACAGTGTTGGGAAGATGCTTCGTTAACGTAACAGTGGTTAAAGAAAATTTACCGAAACTTGGTATTGACCTTAATCTAAATGCAGAACAACTAATCGAACAACTGCAAAAACTAGCTAAGTTTGACCAGGTAGAGTATTAGTTTGCTTTATATTATTAGGTTGTACTTAAGCTCAGAATAGATTAATAAGTTAGACGTAGCAAGCAGTTAAACGGACGATTCTGATAATTACAAAAATTACGGTAGAAAATCGATTGAGTATGGATAAGATTTTTTTATAGAAATTTTGGAAATGGATTTCCTGGTTTCGTTAAAACTACCAACCTAATTACCATTGGGCTTGTGTTTTAGAATGTACGTTTTAATTCAAATTGTTATCATTGTGACAGAAAACTGTAAGCTGTGAGGTTACTCATGAATCTCGATTTCATGCATTATTAAAAATTTTAATTATATTTGTGTCAAATAACTCTCTTATTTGGCACAAATATAACTAAATTTGTTATTACCTAAATGTTGAGAATTCGATAGTCAGTGTTTGAAATCGACACAAATCCGATTTAAATTTTCAATTTGCATAAAAACGAGATTCAAGAGTAACCCTATTGAAGATTTGGTCTTAGATCCGAACCAACGCCAGCCTACACCGAGCTGATAATAGTATGAAACCAATTTTATGTAAAATATATATCACAAAATATGTTAAAAATAGGTTGCATAAAAAAATTATATTCTGATTTTTTTTATTTCTTAAAAAAATATCCGCTCAGTGTAGGTCGATGAAGCTTTGGATTTTGTACTATTTTGTTTGAATTGAATTTGATTTCCGACAAATTTTCTATACATTTCTAAACTTTCCATTTACTAATGTGTTAATAGTTGATGCATTAAGGTATATAATAAAAGGAGCATCAACATCTCAGTAAAATATCGTCTTTAGTATGATATTATATTCCCAAAACCTTGCCACATTTATGCGCTACGTCTATCTTATCTTTTCGTTGCATCAGCATATTATGTTAAATTTATTCACTGCATGTCAGCATGATTAATGACATGTCACCGCCATTAAATCATCATCATTTACATGTGTCACTGTCAATAATTTATATCATTTACGTAAATAATAGTAGTAGTTGGCACAGATTACACCCCTAGTAGTTGGTATTACAAAGTACTCCTTGAGTTAATATATTTTTTTTGTTAGCGTTATCTTTTTTTACGAGGAAGCTTTCAGATATTTTGATGATAATAATAATAATAAGTTTAATAAAATTATTCTAACGATATTGCTTCTCACGATTACACAACAGGTTTTCCTGGGAGAGACTTAATGTAATGGCTTTATGACTTAATCTACTTCGTACAATTTATATGGGTTCGTGGGGGCAATAGCTAGGAAGTATTTACTATTGATATAATATGTATTAAATACATAATATGGGCATACATGATTGCAAACTTGTTATTATTAATAAACATAGATTAAAGTACTCCAAAGTTAAATCTGGCAGTATAGTCTATATTACAAAGTGATACAGACGTTACTCTTACCTTAGTCTTTGTTTAATAATAAACAGGTATTAAAAATATAATGTACATATATTATATAAAGTAAACAGTCAGTATGTACTAAAGATATTCTAGATTAATAACTAGGTTACGTACTTGTACATAAAACATGTATGGAATTCTTGTCTGCTTGTTCACGTGTTATAGAAAAACCGCTTCCTCAAATTTTATATAAAATCAGTCCAATTTGAAATTTAAACGATATGCAGGCGCATATCGTTTAGATTACAGCAATAATATTTAAACGCCTGTTTAGCTAAACACTGCTTAAAATTGACACTTATTACAATTATGATTGAGTACTAAATTTAAACCAAGAACGTGCTACATGTGGATACGTGAAAGATGTGACTGGGTGTTATTAGTTGAGAATCCAATTTTAGGCACTGTTTAGTAAAACGCTTGTTCAACAAGCGTTTAATTTTTTGTGGTAAAATTTTATTATAGTGTGGTCGAAGCCGAGGGAACTAGTAAAAATTTATTAATTCAAAATATTTTTATAACTAGCTATCATCACAGATAGTTCACGACCTAGTTCAGTCACGATGGTACATGGCAGGAGCGCTGGTGGGAGTAGTACTACTGTGCTTTTTATACATAATTCTACTGCGATGGGTAGTGACACCAGTAGTATGGACCTCTATTGCCGGATTCTTTGCACTTCTCGGATTTGGTGAGTGATTTTATTTTACTCTATTATACATATATCGTTTTGAATAAGTGAACTTAGATTTAGGACACGATACAGTACTCACAGTAACGTGGTTAGAGTACTGTGCAGCAAATCGTTCGGGTAGGGACAGAGCCCGATTAAAAGTTCGTGTGACCTCGAGCAACTAAGGAGTGGGGATATAGCCACATTTTTTTTCCAAAAACAATAACTAGTTTTTTCAGATAAGATTCATATTAATATTTAAAAACAATATAATCATGTTCGCACAAAGTACTGTAGATAAAGGTACACTAGAAAAAATATCTAAAAAAATGTTTACTAGTCGGAATTTGAAAGATGTTTATTAAGAAGACTCGTTTGTGGGGGCCCCAGGATTTTCGTCTCGGTTGCCACTGCCATGCTGCATCTTGTCCAGATAGGAATCCAAGGTCTTACATACTCCTGTCGCCATATGTGTGTCATGTTCAGGTCCGGAGGATTGGGTTGTCGTTAGATTTGCACAACTGCTGTAGCACCTCGCCACAAGACAGCGACGCATCTATAACATCTATGGTGTCTATGGACCACAGTTATCTCTTACCGTCAGAAAAGCAGTGTGTTTGTTCGCTGTCTTATCACATAAAAGCTGATAGACCTTCACTCTTGACCACAGAATGTGGTCTGTGCTCTTGACACTCTTTACTCTCAGTTTAGAGGACAGGCATCTATGGCACTTGATATTTTATAGTAGGTACCTCCGTAATACCTACTGGTTGCACTCCGGGAGTGCCGGCAGAAGTGAAAGCTTGAATGTTAACGTTGTGCATTTTTGATATTTTGGAATGGTTAGAGAACAATTTTGCACGAATTGCTTTAATTATCAGTATGAAAGTACTATCATTAATGTGGTAGAATACAATATTCATTTATTGCGCTATCGTACACAAACATGACAACACGAACATTCGCGCAAGCGCCCTGCGCCGTCTTACAAATTTTCGATTAGGTCACGTGTCCTGACGCGAGTTTAGAAGTTTTTACCCATTCCATAAAAAGTGCGCGACGCTGCTAAAAAGTTTTCACTTCAAAAAATAATAAATTTATTATCATTTTTCAGCTATGTACTTGTGTTACAAGAATTATGAGTATTATAAAGCAAACCCTGTGAGTCTTATTACGACGACGAATTTCAAAGGATGGGTGGAATCACTTCTGACGAAAAAAGAGACTTGGCTTGGTATTCTTATCGTCGTGGCTATCCTGTTTGTCATATTGTTTTTAATAGTGGTGTTCTTACGGAGCAGAATCACTATTGCTATCGCTTTAATTCGGGAAGGCAGCAAGTAAGTGAATAATTTTTAATAGCGTATCACTTTAATGAAATGAAAATTATTTATTTGCGGAATATGTGTGTTAAAAGTTGTTATAAAGATATTTAAGAATACAACATATTCTACCACATTGTGGTGTGTAAATATTTAGTTAAATTTTATGAAGTTATTACATATTTCTATATAAATGTACATTTAAATTGCAGCACTTATTTACATTTTAATAAACATTTTATTTATTTACGAACATAAGTTCCATAATTTGTTATACATGAATTCAAAGGTAGATTAATTTTTAGTCCTATCTACCGTACACTACCACTTTAAATATTTATGTTTTAAATCCGGCTCGAAGGACCAAACATAGTGTACTAATGGGCCGTCCATTCCATTATTCATGTGAGGTTATTTTTAGCATTTTTTGACCCCCCACTCCCCCTTGGTGATACGTCGTGATGTTTAAGGTAACCCCCCATCCCCCAACCAAAATCAGGTGTATTTCTTTAACCAACAAAAAATATAGTCGGTAATATTTTTTGTCGGTGTGTTAACCGTTTTCCATTTCCAAACCAATTTTTTTTATTTAAAACATCGCTCTTCCTAGGTATAACAGACTCCACAAAACCGGTTTGATAGTTCTTTTTTTAAAGGTAAGTCATGACTTCAAAATGGTCCAGTTAAAATGTTGTTTACATTCACTAGTGGTTTTGAGTTAAACTTAATTAATAGTTATAATAAAAGTGTAGACGAATGAATTCGCTACATTAAAGATATTTACAAGAAATAGCTGTTGACTTAAAAGTGACAGCTTACTGGCATTAGTACAACTTTTAACTGTATGTCTGTCGGTCTGTATTTTTTTTGCGTTTTGTATTCGCGCCGAATTTCGATCGTTAGGAAATTTAGCTGACAGGTACTTTATGTTGCGACTTGCGATTAATGTTATACAATACTTTTATACAAATTGCCTCGTTGGTCGAGTGGCTAGCGTACACGCCGAACTACGCCAACCATCCACGAGGCTCGGGTTCGATTCCCGACGGGGGCAGGCATTTGTGTGATGAACATTTAGATATCTGCATTTCCGGGTCTGGGTGTTAAGTGTTTATTAAATTTATTCTTGTATCTATTTAAGTATTTTCATGTATAGGTATCGCTGACTAACACCCATAACACAAGCATATAGTTTGCTTACTTTGGGGTTAGATTCAATTTGTGTAACATGTCCAGAGATATTATTTATTTTATTTGTTATACCGCTTGCTTAACGGGTTTACCTCTAAGAGGAGAAAAATTCTAAATGTAGGTTGGACTAATTGGTTTGTAACACGAGATAGTAAATGAACCCCGATTTTTTTCCAAGTTATAAATATTTTGTAGTTTAAAAATTACAGATATAGATAATACACAACACATACTACAGTACAAAATGAATAAACACTTGAAATACAAAATTATGAAAAACTTTTAAACGGACAGTCATTTTACATATACTTTCATCTCTTTACGTCAAGTGCAAATGTAAGTGAATGGTAGGCAGAGTGTAGTCTAGATTTGCATAAACTATTTTTTTTTAAATAATCTTAAGTTATTGTTCTGCTTATAAAAAGACTAAGAAAAAAACATTTGATGCCTGATTTGGTAGCTGAAACTGGTAATAGGACTGTCTCGGAAGCTTGCTCTTTAAAAAAATGTAAAATAGGTTCAGCAATAATGGAGAAATCGATTAAACTTACAAATAAAAAATATATCGACCTTTGTTTGAAATCGTGACGTGTAAATGTAAAACTTGTGTCGGTTTGACAGTTTGCAGATTCACTGCAAATAATTCAGGTTGATTTTGATTGGCTAACAAAAAACAATAAATGAAAATCAGTAGGTCAAAAAATAATAAATGAAAATCAGTAGTTGAGTCAGTATGTCCGCACCCGTATCACTGAAGATGTCGGCAACAAGATATGTGGCAAAAAAAAGCAAAGTCAAAAATTTTTTTTTGATATAAAAAAAAATAAAACACAATTTTGTTATGTCATGTCCAACACCTGACCACTAGACCACAAAGGCATTAACAAAGAAAAACAAAAACAAAAAAGTTTCTTCTCTGTCTCAATCTCTCTTATAGAGAAAGAGACAGACAGAGAAACATGCGGACGCCGCTAAATACTTAAGTACTTATACTTAAAGTATAAGTAAGGATACTTCATGTATAAATCAATAATTGTTTTAGTTATTTTAGTGCTACTTATTTGTATCGCCTCTGTGGTCTAGCGGTTCTGTGGTCGGACTTGATTTCTTCAGGTTCAGGGTTAGATCCGGTGGTCGGATGTTGATCGGTGGTTGATCGGTGTAGTTAGGCGTGGACGCTAGCCACTCGACCAACGAGGCGGTCTAAATGTCTTCGGCTAGTAGTGGGTGCCCTGGTTGTGCCTCTGCCTACCTCTTCAGGGATATGGGCGTGAAGATATTTTTTTTAATTTATATCACGGACCGTTTAGTGTCAGCAGTGTCTTCAAGTTGTTAACTGACACGCCAAATAGCCCCGAACGACAAGATTCAAGTTTCGACTAAGACTAAGGTTATGATTAAAAAGTTATTGACTTAATAACTGTTTACACATAACTATAACAATTAGTTTCAGTGCGGTTGACGAGGAAAACACATAAAATATATAGGATAGTACTTACAATTGTTATTTTTAATTAATATAAGCTATTTACTTTCCCAATAGTCACATTTGTCCTTATTCATACAATACAATACAATAACTCTTTATTGTACACCAAATACAGAGAAATTACAAATGCATCAAATAAAATTTAATTTATAAGATACATAAATGCGGCCTTATCGCAAAGTCAGCGATCTCTTCCAGGCAACCTTAAAGGGACAAGATTTAGCAGCATACTGTATAATGGTGCTCTTAAAATATTTAATTAGAATATAATATAGAGTTTAATCTTTAACCCGTTTTTAGTCATTTTTATGCCAAGCAAAGCGAAACTACTATTTACAAGAAGTGACGTAAGCATGACAAGACAGATTTAATATTTTAAGTACATCGCCTTTTTGATCTAGCGGTCCGGGGTCGCGCTTGATTTCTTGAGGTCCCGGGTGTGATCCCCGGGTCGGGCATAAAAAAATAGAAAATGTATAGCTTCAATTTTGTAATAAAAATATGGTTGCCCGGGACTGGATATGTGCCCGGTTGGCGAAAGGCTTAGGCTTGCCACCTATCACATTGTGGGACTTAGTGCCTTCGGCTAGGCGTTGGTGACCTGGTTATGTCTCTGTCTACTCCTTCAAAGATATGGGCGTAAAGATACTTACTTTTAAATATCTTCTAAAGTATAAGTCCTAAAGCTATCAGCTTACCACCGGCAAGGGGCAGAATTTTCTAGAAATTTTAACTAAGAGAACATATCCCGATTAATACCAAATTATGCTAATCTAAAAGAGAGATAACTTGAAGGAGATATTATATGAAAAAAGTAAAATGTATATTATTTTTTTATTTTCAGGGCTGTCACTGCTGTAAAATCTACAGTATTATTTCCCATATTTCCTTGGATAATCGAGTGTGCTGTAATTGCGTATGGGATCTTGATTCTGATGCATTTATTGTCCATTGGAGATCCAGCGTTTCGTCTTGTCAATATAAGAAATGATACAGACTGTGTTTGTCAAGTTACGAAAGAGGTGAGGTTTTAACTATTTTATTCGCAGGCAAAATCCTAATCTATATATATAAAAGAAAGTGGTGTTACTTACACTATTTATAACTCAAGAACGGCTATACCGATTAGGCTGAAAATTGGTAGGGAGGTAACTTAAAACCGGGAGAAGGACATAGGATACTTTTATCCTGTTCAATTGTGAGGAAACTGGGAAAAACAACATTTCAATTTTTCCCATACAAACTGAACGGGCGGAACGAAGTTCGCGGGAACAGCTAGTTATATTATAGATGAAAGTTTGTATGTATGTATGAATGTTTGTTAATCTTTCACCCTCGAATGGCTGAACGGGTTTGTCTTAAATTTAGAACTCAGATAGATTGTGTCTTGGATTAACATATAGGCTACTTTTGATCCCGATCGCACAACGGATTACTGTGAAAACGCGGTCGAAGCCGCAGGCAACAGCTAGCGGCTTGTGTCTTCGGCTAGTTTTGTATGTCCTGGTTTTGACGCTGCCTATTTCTTCGGGGATATGGGTGTGAAGATATTTTCAATCTTTGATGCGGTATTCTTTGCTGGGACTTTTTTACTTTCAGATTTTAGTTTTAAGCAAATTAAATGTTTAATCAATCAAACTTTTCAAAAGCAGTAGTTCGGAAACCGAAGAATCATTAAATTGCCTTATTTGATTATTTATATTTGGAATTCCTAATTAATTGCCACATATGTTTGAGGACAAAGTGGTATTAAAACCCTAATTTCGTAAGGATAAAATATTCGACTAATGGTATGTAGTTTTCGATGAATAAAGCCCGTCACACACGTAGCTATAATATATATTAATATGAACTATAGCAAGACATATTACAATATATTTTCTATACAAATATTCAAGCGACCACACACGCTACTAAGATAGATATTTCTATGACGTCACCAACGAATATATTATCGCATATTAATACATATTACTAAACTTGTAATAACTAGGCAAAATATATATTATAACATCGTCTCCGTGTGTGGTAGCTTACTATAATATATATTATAGCGCGGCATATTAATATATATTATAGCTACGTGTGTGACGGGCTTAAACTACGATGGAATGTGATTTATTGGTTTTAGGAAGGCGACGCATGCGATCCCTTGACGTTCATTACACAATGTCATGACAAAAGCTCCATCCTCACGCCGTGCAAACAAGCTACCTGCCACTTCACAGGCTTCGATAATCCTCATAACGTTGTGTATTTGCATTGTAAGTATAATATAATAAAAAGTATAAATCCCCGGACAAGTTACACAAATTCAATCTAACCGCAAAGTAGCAAGGTTCTAATACAAATACTTAAACATATACCAGAATAAATTTAATAATATCCAGATCCAAAAATGCAGACTTCTAAATGTATGTCCATTGCATTGCATATCGCAATCCCGCCTGGAATCGAACATGAGCTTTGCGGTTGGTAGCAGGCGTGTACGTGTTTAACTATACCGCCGCGACAAAAGGGGCGGTATAGTTAAACTAAAACTGTCGGTATGTTTATTAAAACTCGGCAGAAAATATAACTAATTTAAAAAAGTGTCCAAATTTTATATTGTAAGTAATTGACTACTTAAAAATTGCATTAATAATTCGCAATTTTTAAAAAGGCAATGCCAATCAAAAATTGTAAAATAGGCATCCAAAATGTTTGAATAAAGTGTTCGATAGATACATGCTTTAAAATCACGAAACTTGGATTTTGACTGTATGTAGTTTTTTTAAAAAACTGACGTCAAAAAATAAGCGGACTTAAAAAAAAAGTGGTTCGCCTGTGTGCTGAGTGTAGTTTTTCAAAGGATTCGCGTTTGCATAAACGATCCAAATGTATGGACTATGGAGTTATTGTCAGCGCCTCTAGCGGAAAGTTGAAACAACTAAATAATTCCATACACTAGGATCGTCTAAACGTAAAAGCGGTTCTAAAGTAAATTCGTGCGAAAACTTACACTCATTGTATAGTGTTACTTTCGCACGAATTTACTTTACTACCGCGTTCGCGTTTGGACGATCCAAATGTATGGAATAATTTAATTGTTTCGACTATCCGCTAGAGGCGCTGACATTTAGGTCATCAAATGCAAACGCGATATTAAACTAAATCATTTCAAAAACTCACATTTGAAACACAGTACTTTGAAGGTAACTGAACATCGTTGACCAGAAGCAGGTGCAATATCTCACTCACAGCAGTAAGATATGTCGGCAAACTTACTGCTGTGAGTCTTCTATTATGCTGATTCCAATACCGATTTGGAAGCAAAACAGGCTCCTAGCGGTTCGGCGTTCATAAAGGCCGTAGTTTGTTTAATCATTGAACGCAAAGATAATAATTTCTTCCAAATCGGCTTTGGATATTTGCCATCAATATAACAGTTGTTCACAGAAAGAAATATCCACTAACCGTAACATTTCCGATTCACTTTTCATCTCAAAAAACATACCTATTACTATTTAGTCATCACACTAGTTAGATTGACAAAATAAAATATTTCCTCCTTTAATGGTTGAGGATAATATAACTTATTTTAAATTATTTATGGACTAATCGCCTCTGTGGTCTAGCGGTCCGGGTGTTGGACTTGACTGCATGAGGTCTCGGGTTAGAATCCCGGGTCGGCCAACAAAAAGAAATTTTTTCCAATTTTCTAATAAAAAAATGTTGGTCGGGATTGGAAATGTGCCCAGTTGGCGATAGGCTTGCCACCTATCACATTATGGGACTTAGTGTCTTCGGCTAGTCGTGGGTGCCCTGGTTGTGCCTCTGACTACGTCTTCGGGGATATGGGCGTGAAGATACAATTTATGGACTAAATTAATACAACACACAATTTAGATAAAACAGCAATTAAAATTCACAAAGGTTTGTATAAAATGCTAGCATAGGTATGTCATCTAATGTATTAAGTTTTGTGTTTTTGCTTTTCGTTTAAAAAGAAAGCAAGAGATAAATAAATAAACTGTTTTATGTTGCTTACTTAGTTTTAGTTTCAGACCTTTCCGTAAGTTTGATTTTACTCTGTTGATCGTTTCCAGTGGCAAATCTATTAGGATTTTTCTGGACGATGTTCTTTGTCAGTGGTGTCGCAGATATGATGCTAGCAAGCACGTTTTCCACGTGGTACTGGACGTTCAGAAAAAAAAACTTGCCCTTCTTCACTCTTACTTCAGGAATTTATAGAACAGTACGGTGAGTTTGTGACATCTGTTATTTTTTTGCCTTTTTTTTGGGTCTAGAAGTCTCGCATATTCTCAGATCAGGTAGCGAAAAATTGTTTTTTTCATTTTTCTAATAAAAACAACGTTACTCGGGATAAGCGCCCGGCTGGCGATAGGTTTCTCACCTATAACTTTGTGGGATTCAGAAATAAGCCCAGCATACTTCTTCAGGAATAGAGGCTTTAAGATACAAGATAATAATTTTTACTTAATGTCTTAGCTTGCAAAGTGTACCTTTTTGTAGTATTATTGAAATGGACGTATCATCTACTACACGTCTCACTTAGAACACCCTCTTTTTCACTCGGAGGTTTTTAAGGGGGGAAGGTTGTTAAAAATACATGACGTACGTTGGTGTCCATACACCAAATATAATATGAACAGTGTGGTGCCATTAGTGTGGTGCCATAGACTAGGAAGATAAGTATGTTTACCGGTTATTTTATCCTAGGCCAGCAGAACTATTCAGTGTTTTTTGAGTGATGATCACTAGGTAAAGTGTACATAAATAGCTGTCAAATGACGTGTTTGATGTTTGCTATCTCCTGTGACCAACAGAAATACAATGGAGGTAGCAAATACAAAACGCGTCATTTGACAGCTATTTGTTAAATGTGGGCCTCTTAAATAAGCTCAGAGTCGCTCAGCGTGCAATGGAGAGAGCTATGCTCGGTGTTTCTCTGCGAGATATGATCCGTAATTCGGTGATCCGCAAGAGAACGAGAGTAACCGACATAGTTCAGAGAGTTAGCAAGCTGAAGTGGCTTTGGGCAGGCCACATTGCTCGCAGAACCGACAACCACTGGGAAAGAAAGGTTCTTGAGTGGCGGCCCCGCACCGGAGGACGTAGTGTTGGACGACCTCCCACCCGGTGGACTGATGATCTGGTCAAAGTCGCGGGGAGTCGCTGGTTACAAGCGGCTGGTGACCGTGACTTGTGACGTTCTTTGGGGGAGGCCTGTATCCAGCAGTGGACGTCCTCCTGCTGATGATGATGATGTACACTTTACAAATAGCCCCGCAGAAACGCGTTAATGACAAGTGAGCGACTTTGAAATTAATACGAATACGAATTTTTTGACAGAAAACTAAAAAAAGTTTTTATTATGTCTCAGGCTCTACTATACGGCCTATAACTTAAAATCCGTCATCGACTCTCGTACATAAACAGTAGCTCGTAAATAATAGACAAGTACTGATGATTCGATATAAGCAAATGGCTTATATTTTTAATTGTGACCACACACATATACACACACGCAAACACACGCCCACGTTGCACACGTCCTCAAAGTTTTAAAAATATGATCGATTAGGACCAAAATTGTTTTAAAAATACGTTTGTATAGTAATAGCAAAGACAATTACTAATCTCTGGTAATGGAGTTTTGGCGCCATCGAGAGAAAAGATGGTCGAATTTTTTTCATAATTATTGAATTTAGTGTTGATATTGAGTGAAATTAGTCAATTTTGGTGGCATTTTGTACAATTTTGTTCAGTGAAAGTGCAAAAATGAAATAATCATGAAGAAATTAGCATATCGTGAATTTCCTCGTTGCCGCTAAATCTCCTTACATGAGAATCTAACTCGAGACTCGTTGGTCAGTAGCGGTAGATGTATACGCTGAACCCATCAGCCATCGAGGCCATATGTACAGTAAGCAATGCAAATATCTGACCCCTTCACAGTACTTTGAAAGTATTAAGCCTAAATGTTAAATCACAGTTTATGATTTCTTGCCACTATTTATGGCATAGTGTTGGCGTTGACTACATCGATCGCTGAAGTCTCGGGTTTGATTCCCAAATTTGATCAACGGGATTGATTGAAAATAACGTTGCCCGAAATTGGATAAGTTCTCGGTTGGAGACTTGGAGATAGGTTTGCCACCCACCATATTGTGGGGCTAAGTACCTTCGGCTAATTGCGAGTTCCTCCACCTAACTGAGAGTTCCTCCACCTAACTGATAGGGGATACGGGCGTGAAGATACTTAATTTTTATATACCGAAATGTGGGGCTAAGTACCTTCGGCTAATTGTGTTGTGAGATACGGACGTGAAGTTACTTATTTTTTATTTTTAGGTACCACTTAGGAACCGTGGCGTTCGGTGCTCTTATAATAGCAATTGTCCGCGTAATACGTGTGATCTTGGAATACATCGACCACAAAGTAAAGAAGTTCGACAATCCGATAACAAAATGCATAATGTGTTGCTGCAAGTGTTTCTTCTGGTGTTTGGAAAGCTTCCTGAAATTTATCAACAAGAATGCCTACATTATGTGCGCTATCCACGGAAAGAACTTCTGTACCAGCGCCAGCGATGCCTTTTCTTTGCTCATGAGGAATATTGTCAGAGTCGTCGTGTTAGATAAGGTATTTCTTTATATATTGCTAATTTTATAAAAGTGAATCAATCCCCATTACCCTTGGTCATCACGTAAACAGTTAGACCAATTTTGCATAATCTTTCTTATTATGCCAGCAGAAGGTTCATATGAAAAAAAATAATTTTCATAGTTTGGACAGATAAAAGTCTGTCGGTTCGGCTAGCCTTTCTTATATAAGTATAAAAATAAAACTATATTTCCGTTGATCATCACATCAAGCATAAACAGAAAGATAAATTTTGCTAATTCTTTTTTTTATATTAGTTACAATCAAAAGAAGGTTCATATGAAAAAAAAATCATTATAGTTCGGATAGCACAAAGTCTGTCAGTTCAGCTAGCTTTACTTATATAAAAAAATGAAACTATATTTCCTTTGGTCATCCCAACATGCGTAAACAGATAACCCATTTTTCTTTTTTTGCTGTGTAATGGTCAGGAGGTTCATATGAAAAAAAAAAAACCTAGGGCAGCCCAACGTCTTTAGGCTCAGCTAGTAACTTGATAAAAATAAACTTACGAAGAAAACAGTATAAATATCAAGCACTTTTATTACAGTAACGATAGTTACATACATACATACGTATTTTTACGGCGTAGGCACAGAGTATCGACAGCCAAATCTCCACCACGACGCCAGACAGATCCTGGCAGATCTGTCTGGCGTCCTCCACATTCATTATCCTTTTCAAACAAACACGCTGCTTTCGGAGACTCTTGACACCACCTTAGGAAACTATCGGAGCTTTTTGATCGTGGAATGTCAACCTTGGTCTATCAGTATCTATTTATAAATCTCACCAGAACACAACTGTGACGTTCACTGATATTGTTACGGCAACAATAGACAGCTATATAAATCACGATGTTAGTAACAAACAAAATTACTTTCGTGTCTTTGCTTGAAAGAGAAATAGTTGGTCGTATTATTACATATTATATTCATATGTTTAGAGCCTAGTGCTATCGTTTTTTTTGTTTTGATCTGTAATTAAAAAAAAAAACAACTTCACAAGGTTCCCCGATGAAAAGCAGGACTTTTCACAAGACTTGCATAATAACGAATCAGTTGATATTAAATACTAATTTAATGGAAATTAATTTTATAAATTGGCAACACTTATTTTCTTTTTTAGGTGACAGATTTCATATTCTTCCTCTCCAAAGTTCTAATATCCGTCGGGGTAGGGTTCGCTGTGTATTACATGATGGAATGGAACTATGTATATGAGATAACTAAAGGAGAACGCCTGAACTACAGCTACGTGCCTGCAGTCATTTTGAGTATAGCCACATACCTCATTAGTTCTATATTCTTTAACGTATACTCTATGGCTGTGGACACATTATTCCTTTGTTTCTGTAAGTTTTTTTTTATTTAAGGTTTTACAATATTTTCATATTTGTGTTAAAATAACATAGGTACCATATTAGGTTATTGTTTTTGACAGCTTGCTACAATTAAGTTATCTGCGTTTTTAACACAATAAATTGTATACATATATACTAAGTATTAATAATATTTGACATAAATGTAATGAATTGTTTTCATTCTTGGCCCTTGGTGAAACTACATTTTTTTTTAAATAAAATACACTTCATTAAAATTTAAAAAAAGACCTCGTTGTTGATCTGTACTAGATTTGCTGTTCCCCAATATCAATCCACTTTTGTGTTATTGCTTCCCATTTTTTTCTTTAACTTATCTCTTATCCTTTTCTTTTTCAGTGGAAGATTGTGAAAGAAACGACGGGTCACCAGAAAAACCGTATTTTATGTCTAAAAATCTTATGAAAATCCTGGGTAAAAGAAACAAAAAAATTACTTAAGTGCCAAATATTGTAACGGGAGACTAATTTTGGAATTAGTGTTGTGAAACGTTTAAATATTTATTAAAAAACTTTTTAATACTATATTTTATATGATATTAAAGACATTATATGGTAACAAGAGTCGAAGGGTATTAAAGATACTGTCTTAACATAGTGATAAAAATAAATAAGTAAATTATACCTACTGCATAATCAACGATATTACTTGAATCAAATATTAATATGTTTTGTGTTTTTTTAAAGTTCAAATAAAGTCAGGCAAAAATTTAGTACGAAATCGCACTGGTGATCTTAAAGAGAACCATCTTGGACTTAGACTTTAAGTATATTTGGATATGAAATTAAGAAAAGACCTAAGACAAAAGGAACAGTAGTTTTGTATATATTTTTTTCCTAGCAGGGAGCTGATTATGTATCGCAGTTGGGAACAAAAAATAGAAAAGTGTACATCAAATAGCTGTCAAATGACGTCATTTGTGTTTGCTATCTCTATTGCATTTCTGTTGGTCACTGGAGATAGCAAAGATAAAACACGTCACTTATACATAATCAGACCTCTGAACTGTCAAACTTCGCATCGCCTAAAATTAAACGTTACCAGTACTTTGTACAGGACAACCAGATTATTGTTTTCTATTTTCTTTGCAATTTTCTTAGTTTTTTTTAAAAAAAATCCCACTTTAATTTAAATCGGTCGAGACATTCTCGAGTTTTGCGTTTGACTCTGTTAACTTTGTACTGCCTGACATAAAAACTCGTTCGTAGTGGAAGGCTTAAACTATTGTTTCGTAATGATATATCTAGGAAAAAACAGCGAAAAGACTTGAAATATGAGACAGTATTTTTATACTTCGATAATATATCAATAACAGTATTTTAGAATAGATTTATTGTTAATAAAACCAAACCAAATATTATGTAGAATTTTAAGACTTTTTATAAAGATATACTTATGATCTTTTATAACTATATTAAAATGGTTAAGAATTGAGTGGGGAGATGTTTTAACTTGCCAAGAGTGCCAGAAACTGTGTGTCTCAATTTTTACATATTGTAATTGATTAACTTTATTAAAACTATTTGAAATATTATGGCGGTATTATTGACTAGATACATATTGCCCATGGATTAGTATAAGTACCTATTATTTTTTAGCTCACCTGCGATAGACTATTTTTTAATGTGTTTTTCTTATTTTTTTAATTTATTTACAGACTATTAACATCATACAATATTGACTTAAAATGCATTAGAACCATAAAAAATGCAACCATGCCTTATTTAATATCTATGTCTAGTTATTTTTCATTTATTTATCTTTCTTTTTCTGTAGAAAGAAAAAGTCTTATATCGAAAAAAATTTCCAATCTCCTTTTTCAAGGTGTTATCTATGTATAAGCTAAAATTAATTAAAATCGGCTTGGCTGTTTCGAAATGAAAATGGAACTTAATATATAAATAGCTATGCCATTCTTTAAAAAAAATACCTTCACACCCATATCCCCGAAGAGGGAGGCAGAGGCAAAACCAGGGCACTCAAGACTAGTTGAAGATACTAAGTCCCACAATGTGATAGGTCACAAGCCTATCGCTTACCGGGCACATATCCAATCCCGGGCAACGTTATTTTTTATTAGAAAATTGAAAATACACATTTTATGTACTTACTTCCATTTTTTTTAATTTTGTTGCTCGAACCGGGGATCGAACCCGGGACCTCCAGTAGTAAAGTCCGAAGCCGGGCCGCTAGACCACAAATTATGCGATTTGTATAAAAGATGAGTTTGTTAACTAGTGTACGAGTTACGACGTACGATATTTGCTTTTTTTTCGCCACAAACAACATTAAACAATCTTGGGCTAACATATTTAATCTCTGGTGTAAGTTAACTTAATAGCTTCGTTGTTCTCCAAGCCGAAATATTTCAATGGTGGACACCTGACTTCTTAAATGCATGCACTTACCTTCGTGGAGTGCAGTCGAATTTTCCTGACTGCACTTCTCGGTTACGAAGCGAAACGTACGTTGAGTTTTTAGTAGTATGTGTATTGTTGGTGTTAATGAAACAGTTTAGTGGTCTGTATTGTGTGGAGCTGGAAATATTTGGGAGTTTTAGCTTCCGGTAAGTCGAATTCATTCTTAGCGCTATTTTGTCTGTTTTGTTACGCCATAATACGTTTACATTTTTTTGGCGGAAAATTGCAAATTAAATAGTTTTATTTAGATTTAAGTATGGATTTCCGCAAAGTAACGCCTTCTTCTATCAATTTACCTGACTTCTTGGTGAAAAGAACAGTATGGTTACTGTTGAAACTCGATTCCGTGCAAATTGGTATCGGATATGTCAGTTTAGGTACTCTTGAACACATTACTAACGGGTAAAGAATATTTAGTTAACAATAAAACATAATTGACTTTATTGGATTCGTTGATTTTTTTTACCTAAATGTTTATAAATGCCCATATCACCGAAGGAGTAGGCAGAGGCACAAACAAAACACCCACGACTAGCCGAAAACACTAAGTCCCACAATGTGATAGGTGGCAAGCCTATCGCCAACCGGGCACATATTATCCAATCCTGAGCTACTTTTTTTATGACACAGAGAACTTTAAAGAGCTATTGCTGCCATTAATAACGATTTAGTCAGCATTGAAGATTGGAGCAGTTCTTTTATTTTATTTTTTTATTATTTTATTATTTTTGGTAGTCCTGGGATTATTAATAGGATTGATGCCATTTAATTCAATTGTGTAAATTCCTTATAGCAACCTCGTAAAAAATTTAGGGATTTTTGTTGACAATAACCCTTTTTGTTGACCTATCTTTTTACAAAATAACCATTAGAATCGGTTAGCTATTGACTGAGTAATCGCGTATCAAACATACAAAAAAAACTTAATCGCATTGAGAACCTCTTCATTTGGAATCAGTTACAAATAGGAGATATTATAAAAAACCATTTCTACTCTTCCATAACATTATTTATTCTGTGCTGTGTAAGAAATGCGACATCCAACATTGCTTCAGGGTCCAGCAGTTCTTTCACATTATCATACTTCAAACTTTCTTCATATGCAAACATTATGCTTGTATCATCCAGCATCATTTTAGAAGCGACTAATGCAGCTATACAATTTTTCAACCTTGCAATGATTTCTCTCTCTGATTTACTAACAGTCTGGAAAAATAAATAGAATAAGTTTTTTTTTTGCTAACGCATAGTGGTGAGAAATCTTCCAAGTAGCACTGAATGTGACAAATCAGATGAACATTCCCTTAAACCATGAATATAGTTCGAGCTCAAAAAACAATCCAACTTCTCACATCCTATGCCAACTTTCGAAGAACTCACCACAAAGTACATCAACTTGTACTTGATGTACATTTGACCTCGATAGAGGGGCATCCTCAGGAAATTGACCGTACCGTTCAAATGAAGCAGAACCTATAAGAGAAGTTTTTTAAGTTATAATACAGCGAATAGACTTTATAGCAAATTAGGCCACAAGTGCAGGTCTGGTGTTACACAGCACTCTACAATCTATTACATGCTTGTGGAAAGATCAAGTAACCGGAATTGTTAGAATACCACCAAAGGGCGATAGGGTCGTCACAACCTGATGCCAAAGCTTACTACAAAAATGCAAATGATTATTTTTCCCATTCAGAGATTTTTTTTATTTTAATAAATAAATATCTGTAAACTAATTAAATCAATAATTAAAATAAGATATTCTTAAAATTGTGTTCTGTCTTATAATACTGCTACTTAAATCTAACACTGAAGACGTAAGTATCAATTTTGATTGGCATACACTTTTACTTTACACAGTAACACTTGGTTTGTATGATTGGGGTATGATTAAATCATATATTTCATATTTTTAAATGAAGAAACACTTGTACTGTTTTATGTATCACTTATAATTTATTATTTAATAATAGGCTACCGGTTTCGCTTATGACAGCGTCATCAGGGCTAGAACTTAAACTTTTTTAATAGTTTAAATTTTGTAGTAGTTAAGCTAAAAGCTAGTTGAACTTAAACTTTTTTAGTAGTTTAAGTTTTGTAGTAGTTTAAGTTCTAGCCCTGATGACACTGTCATAAGCGAAACCGGTAGGCTATTTAGGTATAAAATAATAAGTGATACATAAAACAGTACAAGTGTTTCTTTATTTAAAAATATGAAAACTTGGAAGTTTTACCAAGCACTGACAATGGAAAATATCATATCCTACAGTTTGAAGACTATCAAACACTCAATTAATAAATCATTTCAGAAGACAAAATTTAACACTTACTTGTGTGTTATGATTGCTGACTTCATTTTTGTCCTCCTCTATCATTACTTCTTGTTTCAAGGGACTTATCCATATGAATCCATTGTTACCAATTATAATAGATATCCCACAGGGTAAATTGTGAAAATGATTTTTTCTACGTCTTATCAATGAAGGAAATACTTTAACTAGGATTCCTTGTGATAACTAAAATTGAACATTTTTATAATTATTTAGATTAAAAAATATACCTGTTTGCCCACAACTTTGTATAAGTAGAATAGAACTACTATTTTTCATACACACTTTCATCAACTATTATAATTCTTTAGGGTTGATTTTTAAAAAGATATAGTCTATGTTTGAACTTGGATTTGGATTTTGAGTCTATGTTTGGATCATTAGCTAGGTAAATGCATATCAAATTTAACAAAATCGATTCAACAATTTAACCATGAAAGGACAACAGTCAGACAAACTTTTGCATTTATAATATTACATAATATGGATTATAATATTAGGCATAGCATTTTGAGCAAAATTTTATGAGGAGAATTTAAAGATGACATTTTTAGTTCAAGGTTGGTTGTTGGAGGAACCCAGACATTTAGCATTCTCTGCCTATGCCATCAAGGAATTGGTGTAAAGATATGTATGTGTATGAAAACATAGAAGTCTACTGCCTACCTAGTTAGGACTGATAGCATTGTTGAAGCAATAGTTTTTTTGCCTGAAAATCATAAATAAATATGAGGCCTGGATCAATTCAAAACAGGAATAATTTTATCAAAATCTATTTATACATAAAAGAGAAATTCTTTTAGAATTTAGTCTGATACATCAAAATCCAACCCAATAATATGTTGCTGACATTACCTTTCCATATTTTAAACTTCTGGTATGGAGTGACAAAGATCCGTCAGAGAAAACACTTTGTACTTCTGCACTAATCAAATCTCCCTCTTGTAAATGTTTCCTCATCATTTGTTCATCTTCAGCTGACCTTCTACGCTAAAAATGACACATTGCAAGATCAGAATCAGAATAAGCTTTATTCACTTCCTTACATCAACAATTTTATAAACTACCAAACTCCAAATTTTGGAGTGCAGAGAACGTGATTAAATAAAGATTCACCTGCTATGGCTATAATAGATTAAATTATAGCAATATTCATATTTTCATATAAGTTATTTGGGTCTAACACAGTATAGCATCTTTTTATCTCTCGTGTAAGAAACTCCTAACATATAAAGCTCAACATCAACTTTAAAAAAAATCCAAATTGAAATTTATCTACTCATTTAGAAGTTTTTAGAAGTTATGATGCCATAGAAACCCACACATATATATCAAACTCATAACACCCCTCTTTTTCCACAAGCAGTTGTAAAAGTAGCTTATCTTTTTCAAAATTGCTAAAATTCTTTAAAATTTGTTTGGTTATTTCGATGTTTATTCCAAACATACACATATTATGTATGCTTGAGATTTGATTCATATAGATAAATACAAACCAATTCTCCTCCAGGCAAGTTCACTGAAGACAACTGTAATATGGAATCCAATCGAGAATTGGTTTCAACCTTCCATCTTTTCTGTTGAACTTCTAAAACTCTAGCAACTACAACATCTCCAATTTCACCCACATAACGACTTTTTAGAGGTCTAACACAAATAAGTTTATTCACTTTTTGCATTACTCCAGCAACTGAGGCCTTAAGGCAGTCATCTTCAGCATAGGTTCCGTGCCCACTGAAATTCAAAATAAGACCAATAAAAATGACAGCTTAAGAAAATGTTTGAATACATTTTTTTAAATAAAGCGATTCCAAGAACTACAGCATCATTCGAGCAGTGAAACAAACCCTAGATTTAGTGACCAAGGCTTATGTTAAATAAGAGTACATTAATTTCAAATAGACCATTCTAAGGTTCTTTTGACTATTTAGTACTATAATAACTTTCCATACAACTTAAACTTATCTCATAGAATAATAACAGCAAAAAAAAATTACGGAAACATAAAAATCCAAAGCAAGTAAGTAATAACTCACCGCATAAAATCTTGCATGCCGCATATAACCTCTCCAGGAGTATAAAATCGAGGTAATTCATTGTTGGCGGCTACACTATGATTTACTCTTTCGCAAGCTAATTTAATGGAAACGTGTCCAGTCATATTCCTAACTACAAAAGTGATATTCTCCTTAAATTCACAAAATTTTAAGTGTATAATAAATAAACAAACACGTTTTGACAACGATTTAATTGTTGTTGTTGTTTAATTTTATCCCAGTCGGGGAGAGGCAAAGGAACTGAGTCCATACAGCCTACAACGATTTGAGAATTGACACTTGACAGTGAAATGTCAAACTATCAATCATTATTCAAACTAAATCTACTTCAACTTTTGCATGTATGGCAATAATTATTTAATAACTTCACAAAGACCCAACTTATAAATATTTTTATTATTTGTATGAATGATATAGCGTTACCAACTTATTTGCTTAGTCAAAACCGAAACTAAGCCGTCACTTCGTAAAACATAATTTTGATGTCAGTGAGTTTTTGAAATGATTTACTATACTATCGTGTTTACGTTTAATGACCTAAATAGATCAAATCATTCATCCAAATCAAATTAAAAATTAAATTAAAGAGTTATTGTCAGCGCCTATAGCGAAAAGTCAAAACAATAAAATTATTCTATGCAGTTGGATCGTCCAAACGCAAACGCAGTAGTAAAGTAAATTCGTACGAAACTCACACTCCCCGCACTGATAATGAGTTGATACTGAAAACAAAATTCCTACAGCAATATATACATTTTTTTAATTTTAGAATTATTTTACTATTTTCTAGATGAAATATTTAGCCAATCCAAACGTACGTATCGCACTAGTGATACTGTTTTCTAAACAAATAAGATGGTTGTAAGTTTTTTCGACCATCTTATTTGTTAAGAAAACAGTAGTTCTTTCGACCATCTTATTTGTTTAGAAAAAAGTCGGTATCTCAGGGTCCTATCACTAACCTAACAATGCGTTTCTGAAGATGGAAACTGAATTTTCTAGCTATACTTACCTATGTTGAAATTCATAATAATTAAATATTTAGTCTTCCTCTTCCAATAACACAGAAAATGAAAATATTGTAACATTTTAATATAGGTACAATATCAATTAATTTGAGATGGGTTGAAATAAAAAAGACAGTAGGTAAGTGCCGGATGGTAGAGGACAAACGCAATCAGTGCCGTGGTGCGTTATACTAAAAACATATATAATAATTTAATATTTTTATTGAGTCAAGAGCAAAAACCTATTATTCCTATTTATGGTCAATAGCTCTGTAAATATCAAAGTGTTTCTCCGTCCGCGTCGTCCCCGATGCCATTCAAGTTGGTATTCGCAAGTTCACAACACTTTTTCACCTTTAGGTAGGTACATTTTAAAGGCGTTCATATTCTTTTTAATTTTAGATAATAACTGTTTACAACGTTACACGAAACATAGGCAATGTGTTAATATTAAACTTATTTATTCCGTATTTAGTAAAAATTTTACAAGTTACGTTTAGCTTTTTTGCACAAATCATCGTAGTATCCTTTAGGTACATTAATACTAATGTCATCAGCAAGTAGTTTAGCACAATTATAGTCAGTATCAAAGGAATCCGAGCTTAAAATTGAAAATCCTACTGGCAATTCCGCATTTCGGCATTGTGTCCCCCAAGTAGCGACACCAAGTAAATATAGTTTAGAAAATTGATATTTGTAATTTGTTATCACGGCAGCCCCTTCAGTGCCAAGATAATTGCGACACTTGGTATCCTTATTTTCGTATTCCTTAAAAGAACAAGCAAAGTAACAGGGCACTTGAAATCCAGATATGAGGTTTCTGACTGAGTGCAGTTTTGAGCAAATGTTTAAATCTACTGTTACATTAAGTTCATACAGCCCATAATCTTTATCGCGTGGGACCTGCTGCTCCTGTTGATAAAAAAACAATTAAGGTCAGCCACTGTAAGATTAGAACCAACTTTAATATGTCACTTTAAAATCAGCAAGTACATTTTTCGTTTGATTAACGGGAAGTATTTTTTAACTCAATTTACGCTTTGTACCATAGTGTTACGTGAACACTGTACATTGTACCACGATACCCTGATTTTAGTTCATAGATCTGCTACAAGTTTTCCTGTGGCCAATTTTAATCGTTTTCTGTTCATTATATAAAGTGTGCAGTCGCAGATTAAGTATTTTTTTTATGATAATGGAAGGCCAATAAGCAGACAAATTTCTGGGAAAAAATCCATGCCGCCTAGAGACGCCAAAGGTGGTAATGGTGCGTTGCAAACCCAAGATGTTAGGCCTTACACAAAAGTAAGTTTACCGGCTACCTTACCCTCCGAACCGGAACACGTCAACGGCAAGCGCTGACGTTATGGTCGCAGAAGTAAACTCGCTGCTAAACTCTACCACCTAGTTACCTCAGGTTGGCCTACAGGAAATGTGGGTTCACCGACTATCTTACCCTCCGGACCGGAACACAAAATAAAAAGCCGCAAGCCTGTGCTCGCCTTTTACGGTGTGTCGATGCGAGGATGTCACGGTGTTAGTGACGGTAAGCCTATGCTCGTCTTTTACGAGCTGCCTGGTACAGGAAGGCAGATGGCCTATAATTCTTCAAAGGAGCTCGGACCATCACGGGGAAAACTACACCATCTATACAGATATTAGTGTCGTATCTTTAAAATGTGATACATATATTTGCTACCTTTGCTACTGCATATCCTACACTGGACACTGGATATTCTTGGTTCTGTGTAACAAAATAAGCACTGTTAACCCATTCGAAATCATCATTTGGTTTTCCTCGACGGGTTGTATCTATGTGTATGTAACTCCATGTTCCATGAAAATCATTATGGTGTGTTATTATGAAACCCACATCGTCAAATAGCTGTTTCGATTCCACTGTAGGTACGACTAATACTTTAACACTAAGAGATTGGCCTTGATAAATTACTCTTGTGAATTTTATTTTTAAGCTAAAACAGGATTTAATTATTTGTATTTGAATGAATTACCAGTACAATAGTACTATTAAAATTATGCACTTCGGCTATATTCGTCAAGCTTCGGAAATCCGAATGTATTTTAAAGATATATCTATATAGAGTTGTTATTACATAATTAATAATTTCCCTTAAATTTAAATTAGGTCAGCCAATTTAAAAATAAATGTAGAAAGTGTAAGGCCGAAGCGCATAATTTAAATAGTAGTACTGTACCCATTTCAATTTTAGACCTAAACGAAGAATGAAGAAATTTATACAAAAAAGTATTGGATGTATTAAAGCGTCCGAAACTTTTTCATTTAATCATTACAAATACATCACGAGAAATGTAATAGATCAGCTATAACCGGGTTTTAGTTATTTAAGGGATAATAGTCTAACTTAAAATATAAACTACGTTTTCATTTTTTTCTTAAAGTAGGGGCAGATGTATTTTTAATTGAAAAAATTCGTAATAATTCAAAGATACATAAATTCAAAATATTCAAATCTGAAATTCTGATTTGTGTTCTTTTTTCATGACCAGTTTTTTTATCAAGTGTAACTAGAGGTCAATTAATGTAACACAAAAATGGAATGTCAAATTTCTCTTACACATTGATATAGAAGTTTTACTTCAATGAAATATGTTTTATAGATACCTACACATAAACACAATTAGCCGTTGTAACGAACAGATTTTTGTGGGTACATGACGCAGTACAAAACACAGGATACGTATCATATCTAGAATGGACAACTTTTGCTATCCATGGATACCTGGCTTCATTTACAGGTTCAGCATGCACTTGATAGTTTCGCAAGCGTTCAAAAACTGAAATGTATTTGGAAGATGAGTACATCTATATATTAATATGTGATGCCAAAACTTTGGACCCCTTTTTACGAAAATTATAGTTTACTTCTAATTATAGTTCACTTATAGTTTACGTGTAGGAAAATTGCAGAACGCTAATATTTTTCATCAATAATGCTTACAAAGTACATTAAATCAATAAACAAATCATTACCCATACTGCCATGCATTTGACATACACAAACAAATATATTGATGATAACGACAAAAGATCACAGATGGCGCAATAAGAAGTTTGGAAATAAAGTAGTTGGTCTTGATAAATGAAGTTGACGTTCTTATCAACAAGATTTTAAAATTTATTATGGTCGAATTTCGACCAACGGGCGACCACTAGTTAATTATAATTAAATTAATGAAACCAAATAATTCGTAATCTTTATAAAGATATATAAATGTATGACCATTTTGGATGGTCATAACATCACGCCAGAACGTAATCATCATATTTTTCAATTTTTTTGTGCTGGTTATTGTCAGGAGAAGGGTCTTACAAAGAGAATTGATTTTAAAAGCAAAATTGCAGGGAAATGGGAAAAACATTTTTTTCCGTACAAACTGTTAATTGCTATTAATGTCAAGCGATACGAAGTTCGCCGGTTGGACTAGTAATGTAAATAAAAGTAACTGTATATTCGCGAGCCGCAACTTCGTCAGGTATATAGTTTTCTGTTCTTCTTCTGTTTACATTCAATGTAAGTTAAGTCTAACACTCACAAGATTCATTTATATTGACTTTTCCAGAAACAAATGTAGACATTGATATAAGCAATATTGACACAACCATTTTTATAGCATTGATACAATTTCAAATATTTTTTTGCAGGTAGAACAAGACAAACACATAAATATAATACTTAAAACATTATAACATCCATACTTCATACTGATATTAAAAATACAAAAATTTGTTCATCTGTGACGCTGTCATGGCTAAACCATGCGACAAATTTAAATTTATATTCATGTAGTGGAAGATTACTTGATGGGCTATTAACCCACACGTCAGTGCTTGTCGTTGACGTATTCCGGTCCGGAGGGTAAAGTAGCCGATAAATTTCCTTTTGCTTGAGGCCTAGGATCCCTATCTCAGGTTGGAAATGCATCATTACTACCTTTGGTGTCTGTAGGCGGCGTGAATGTCTTACAATTTAAAAAAAATACAATCCGTCTGCTTGTTTGCCCTTAAATATCATAGAAATAAAATTAAAACAACGGACTATAATGTGGAATGAAAATTTTTATGTAAATTATTTATCCTACGCTGACGAAGCCGCGGACAAAACGCTAGTAATAAAATAATCAACTAGGTACATTATATAAAAAAATCAATTTTCATCATATGTTTATTGCTAACTATATTATTGAAATGTTATCGTAAACATTACAAACCTTGTTTTACTTCGTACTTTCGTACGTTAGAAATTGGTTTCATTTCAACTTTATTGTTGTAATGGTTGTTGTTGTAATGATTATTGTTATTTTTAATAAAATATCATAGTTGTAGAAACATGTAGGCATATTGAACCTCCCCAGGGCGATCCAATACCTCCCACCGGCTACAACGAAGTGAAAGATATAATTAAAGATCTTCACAGACCTGACGGTATCTCACGTAGAATAGTTAAACACTCGTACTAACTGTATCAGAATGTAAGTGTGTTAATGTCTGTTTCAATGTATTACTAGCACGCAGTGCCTTTCCTTACGAGTGGAAAGAAGCCACCGTCACAGGAATACATAAACCGGGTAAGCCCCGTAATGTCGTGAGCAATTACCACCCGATCAGTCTTATTAATTAAATCGGCAAAATATACGAGCGCCTTATCCTCGCCCGCCTTAAGACGGTCGTAGCCGAGAAACATTTGTTAATTATTGGATGAGAAATTTGGTTTCCGGGGAGCTCATTCATGTACAAATCAAGTGCATCGCCTCACGGAGCACATTCTAGTCAGCCTAAATAGACTACTCCTAAAATATACGGGAGCGATATTCTTTGATCTGGCCAAGATGTTTGATAAGGTCTGGCCAGACAGGCTAGCACTCATCGTACGTGACTACTTGTCGAATCGTAAATTGAGATTTTGTCTAGAAGGGACTCTCTCTAGCAGTAGATCCCAAGAGGCGGGAATGCCGCAGAGCTCAGTACTCTCACCTATATTATACACTGTGTACATGAACGACGTACCCCAACCGCCACGCGTCTACGTAGCCATTTTCGCGGACGACACGGCTCTATATGCATGCCACCGTAGCATTAAACAAATAGTCTACTTACCTTCTCCGAAACCCGTCCAATCTCCTAGGCACCTGGTTCAGGAAGTGGCACATAGAAGTGAACCCCGATAAAAGTGCAGTGGTGTACTTTAATCGAGGCATCACTCTCAGCCAACGGATGAGACCCAGTCGTGACCCGCGTACCATCAAAATGTTCAGCAGAGCGATCCTCTGGGAAAATTAAACAAAATACCTAGAGATCACTCAAGACAAAAATATGTCGTTCGAATCGCATATTTCGCGCGTTACAAACAAGGCTTATTTCGTATCTAGGTGTCTCTATTATCTAATTAATAAAAACATTAAAATGTCACTTCGTAATACAGTGAAACTTTACAAAACATGTGTTAGACCTATGTCAGCTTACGGTAGTGTAGCCTTCGCACATACCTTCCCGTTCCATCTTAAACAATTACAAGTAGTTCAGTTTACTGCCACCTCCTTGGTACGTTCGCAACGAGGGCCTACATCGTTACCTAGATTTACCCACGATGACGATAGCGCAGCATTTCAAAGAACTATCGGAACGTTACTTTGAAATAACGGCTGCCCACTTGAACCCGGTGTTAACACCCGCGTGTGACACATCGGCCGCGTACGTGCCCGCCAATCATAGAAGACCCCGCCACGTGTTATCGGATCATCAGGATCCCAAAGTGTGCTTGTGTAAAGTTACCACCGCTTTACTCAAGAGCCTGACGTGACTTTGTAAATAGTGACTAATGACTATAAGAATAATTAACGGAAGACATGTGACTAATGACGAAATAATTAATAAGGAAGACGTAGCAGCATGGCCTAAAGGTCTTAGCCGGCCCCAGAAAGGGGCAAAATTGAGGGCAAAATAACTTAAAAAAAAACTTTAAAAAAAAACAAGTTACAAAGAGGTTGGCGGGAACGGTCGGAGGGGGAAGGCGCGCTTTTCGAGGGTTCCCTCCAATCTTTAAGTTAAAAATGTGTAATATAGTGTAAAAATGTATAATTTGTAAATTAATTAAAGTGGATATATTACTAAGTTGTGTGTAAATGTGATTTAGTAAATAAACTTTAATAGTGAAAGACTATTGTAGTGTTTTATCACGACAGAAGAGGCAGAGGCCTGAACAAGAAATAAAATTGAAGACGAAACTAGAAAAAGACCTTTTCAGGTATTAAGATATGGGTTTATTACATTAAACAAGACTAGTATAAAACATAGATGTAAAAAAAAGAATAATACAAATACTTTTTGCACTGTCGTAGAAGTTTTGGCGCCCACATGAAATATGATTTTGGTGCTCAGAATTTTAGTTTCATAATTTATGTGAAAATAATCGTAATTCAAGGATGTGACGTACTATAAAATAAATTAACGGAGAAACATAATATGTAAACTTCAAGAAATTAAAACTTAAGACGTATTGAAGGACTCAAATAACTAAGACAACTAAGTGAAGGAAATAACTTTTAAAAAGGGGAAGACAATTATTATGTTACGAAACTAAAGAAATGAATTTAAAATTTTAATATGAAAAAGAATATATTATTACGGAAGACATGGCAGCATGGCCTTAAGGTCTTAGCCGGCCCCATAAAGGGGCAAATGGGCAAATTAACTTAAAAAAAAACAAGTAACAAATGTCAATGACGTGATTTTTCGATTTATGTTGTGTTTGTTTCGTTGTTTGTGTATTATTTAATTTATTTTAATACACGAATAACCCATAATTCTGTACCAAATAGTTGTAGAAACCTAAATATTTTATATCGTTGTAATAATAAACTGTCCAAGCTCGACAAGTTCTATAATAAACACTGCAAAACCAAATTGATTGGTGTCGAAGAAAATCTCATATCCATTACTTTACATTTTAATTGTAATGTTAATCTAAACCGCTGTATACTTAAAAAACCCGCAGATTGTCTCAAGAATCGAGATGTCAGCTTTAAATGCAGCACCGATCACTGCTACGGATAGTTTATCTCAGGCTTTGAAGGCTAATATTATACCCAATCAAGAGTATTTACTTCAGGTAATTTTTAGTTATTTTTATCGTGCATCTACAGAGTATAAAATAAAATCGCTTTCTGCTGTCTGTCCTTCTGTATGCTTAGATCTATATAACTATGCAATGGATTTTGATGCAGTTTTTATAACTGATAAGAGTGATTCTAGAGCAAGGTCCATTTATAATAACATCAAGTTTGTTTCCCCATATGAAGCAAGGATGGGTTGCTAGTTGTTGTTGAACACACTTGTATACTTTTTCAGTAAAACAAATGTCATTACATTTTGCAAAATAATTTAGTTTGTTTTTAATCTAATATGAACTTTGTATTGTAATCTTAGGTTTAGAACTGGATTTTAGTTACATAGAAATGTTAGTCAGAATTATAAATCAGTATGTTAATACTAAAATTAACTAAAAAAACTGTGAACTCTTTTTTAAACATTAATGTTTCTTATTAATTGGCAAATTTGCCTTTGAAATAACTATTGCAATTGTTTTAGAACTAATTATGATTTTACATTGACAACATGTGGAAAAGTAGGTAGTGTGATCTTCAGAGAATAGCTCTACTTTAGAACATAATTTCCATATCCATACCCTGTGATACTGACGAGCAAATAGGCTTGGCAGTAAAATTATGTTGCAACAGCTATGAGATGGGTGGGACAATGTTTGAAATCAGATTGTTATAGGTATATTTAAGAGGAGGCAAACTTAGCAAGTGGGTCAACTGATAGAAAGTGATGACCTACTTCCACAAACATATGCAACACCATGAGTATCACAGATACTTTACCAACCTTTAAGGAATGAATATGCTCTTTTCGTAAAAGTTCCTAAGTTGTATCCATTTGGAAATACTACTCTAAGTAACTGGCTCCCCAAGGTGTTGTGATCCACAAAGAAATGTCTTCGGAATGGCATGGTTGGAGAGGGTGATGGACTAAATACCTGAAGCTCGTACTGACATTATTGTCTTCTTCTTTTTCTTTTGGGGTATTTGGCAATTACCATCTATTTTAAGACAATTCTGCCAGATTATTGTCTTATCTCACACTATCGTCACAATGGGACTTATCAATGGGACTTTGGAAAGAAAAATGTTATGTATGAAAAAGAGGATTTTAGAAGACTTAGTCTTCAAATAGAACAATAAATAATTAAAGCATTGTTTTGGTTAGGTTGTTTCATTTTATTTGTAAGAGTACTGAGCCCTTACCATGAGTTTACAGCTTGTCAAGTTTACTATACTCGCTACCGTCTCTGTAAATTATTTGTATGAAAACTTTGAACAGCGCCTCTATTGGTAACTAAGAGAAACACATTTTTAGACCAAAAGTGTCATAGATTTCGACATGTAACTTACCGAACGTAATCTATACCATGGTAAAGGCTCTGGACACTCAAATTATTGATCAATGATTGTTAAAGCAAATATGATAAAAAATGTAGTGTATAATAATATTAAGTAATGTATATTCAATTGGAAATTTTAGGGTTCAGTTCTAGATTCAGCAGTCGAGGTTCTTCTTCACAGACTCCGTGGTCTTTGTGACAATGTAGACGCTGGCCCAGAAACGTTTGATGATCAAGAAGTGTGTTTCAGTTTAAGGGATCCCAATCAGCAGGTACTTGACTTATAATGATGGTAATTTTGTTGGGCACTCACTTAACTAATTTTAAGTTATTGCTGTCTTCTTTCAACGAAATTAACAGAAAGAGACAAACACTTTTAATGCTGTCAAATTAGACCGTACACGTCATTTCTACAAACGTTTAATCTATCACTTGGAAAATATTGATTAAAAACATCTTAATTTAACATGTTCGGATTAAACTGACATGTCTAAAACATTCCATCTTTTTTGTTTTTGTTTCATTTGAAAAAGATAGCATGCATCTAAAATAAGTTTAGTTTGTGAACAGCAGAATTACCACCATTGTATAATTTAGAACTGATTTTGTTTTAGTGTACAATAAATTTAAATAAAATTTATCTGCTAAGAATCGACTGGTTACACTCCTGAATGTTGATGTGCATTTTTGATATTTTGGAATAGTTAGGGAACATCTTGCATAAATTGCTTTAATTATCAATATAAAAGTGTCACCCATGTGTTAAAACACAATATTCATCTAATTGATTTTGTTTGAGAACAAAGAAGTTGTAATTACATTCATACATACCCAACATACATTACATACTTCAAGCCAAGTTCTTAATGGGGTAGGCAGAGAGTATCGAGTTTTAAACCTCACGGTCCTGGCAGACCAACCTTGCTTCCTCCACATTCATTCTCCTTTTTATACAAATACACCGGTTTTGGAGGCGATGTTTACCTAGGTCTTTCCAGGTACCTACAAAGAAGAAGTTGTATTATGTGTCAAGGTCACAAGCCGAAAGTTAAACCGGCCGCCGAAATGAAAATAACAGTATGAAATGTCGGGACAACATACAGTGATTTTACTCTCTTTCTGATAAAGTCACATGTCTTGATGATTAAACATTTTTATTCATCACAAAAAGAATATGATGCCGCTAAAGAAGCTTTCACTTTGATTGTTAATTTCTTATACTAATAGTATTTATAGAAATCTCTTCATTTTATAGGCTGCACCATTGATGTTGAGAGTACGAAAGGCCCTGGATGCTAGAGACATGCCATACCAACTCCGTTACATTGGTCAGCTAGACCTGGGTGAAAAAAACAGACCTACATTAGTGAGGTCCAGTCTTGATATTGCCTGCAGTGGAATGCTGATTGATTTCCTCAATGAACTCGGATGCAGAATTGAATTTGAATACAGTGTGAAAGGTACTTGGTTAAATTAAATGAAGTTGAATAAGTATACAAATATCTTGTGGCTTTGCTGGCTTACCAATTTATGTTTTTTTATAAATTGTAGTCAATATGTTATTCTGATGTATAATCTATATTTATGTGAAGTTTCATCTAAATCCGTTTTATAGTTTGTGCATGCTGCTATTTACTATACTTCAGATTAAAGCCTTTGAGTCAAAAACCTTCCATCTATCTGTAAATACATGGGACAGTGCAACCACAAATTAGCCAGTATGTAGGCCTTTGTGTGCGTTAAGTGTTCAGTTGTGAGTTTGCGAGTTTGCATAATTTGTCTTAAGTCCTTCTTAGCCCTAGTGATTAACTTAGTTAATTTACAGAATACCTGTTTTGCTTGTTTGCAACTTTGTTATTTTCTAAAGGGTTTCATGATTTTTTGTGATTTTTTCTTTTATTCACGTTTTTTGAATAGCTGGTGGGCATAAGTAAACATGTTCTCTTTACTTACTTTCTTACTTTGCAGTCATCTGCTTTGTGTTAACCTTCATCATATACAAATATGGAACAGTATAGAAACTAAACTCAGTTGATAAAATACTTACCTACATCATACCTCCCTCATTATTTACCTCATTGAAGGGATAGGGTTGTAATGTTATTTTTTGTCATCAAATTAACCATATTACCAATCATAATGCAATAATTACGTAGTTTACAAATAAATTAGGTAAGTAATCACATGCCTTCGGGTAATCTCAGCAAATGACGAATACACTTGTAAATCTGAACAATCCTCTTGACGCTGTACTCACAGTAAAAACCACTTAGAGGTCTCGTCGATGCGTATGTTTGTGTGAGTGTGCCGTTTCGAACGTTTTTAGGTAGTTTTCTCACACCTTTGTATTTTCTATGTTAAATAGCTGTTGTAAATGATATGACTTCATGGTTCCTGGTTGTATATTCTCATTTAATAATCAGTCCTGGAATTTCTTGAAGTGTCCTGGAAGTTCAGCGTTCTTGGTCAGTCAAACACATTTTACATGTTATTATGGAACAGAAGACTACATGAAAATATATGCACATTGAATATGTAAAAACTAAAACATAATCAATGTGCATAAATATGTAATATTTTGCTTGTCTATTACGTGGATAATAGACGCTATTTTTTAACTTCGTATTTATCTATGTAACAGAATCTTACATCTTTTTCACCAAATTTAAAGATTGGATTGATTTGTAACCGCAATAAATATTAGATAATAATTATTAAAATCTTCATGGTTTGGCGGCAAATCTAATCTATTCCTTTTGTAAAGCGTCTTGTGCGCTGTCTAAATAGTTAAAGCTATACGCAAAAATTACGTATAACAAAATTGTTTCCATTCAAAAATCCTATAAAAAAATTTGCGATGGCAAAAAGCTAGCTAGCTATCTCCTTATGTTGACTCACTTAACACTTTTTATAGTAATTAATAGCAATTTAAAATATAGTATATATATTACTACGTGATGGCAAAACTTTGGACCCCTTTTTACGAAAATTGCGCGGACGCAGGAGCATAAAATTTGGCACACTTATATTTTATGTGTAGGAGAAGTACAGAACGCTAATATTTAGTCACCTCTGTGGTCTAGCGGTCCGGGTGTTGGGCTTGACTGCATGAGGTCCCGGGTTCGAATCCCGGGTTGACCAACAAAAAGAAAATTGGATTTTCCCAATTTTCTAATAAAAAAAAAATGTTGGTCGGGATTGGAAATGTACCCGGTTGGCGATAGGCTTGCCACCTATCACATTGTGGGACTCAGTATCTTCGCCTAGTCGTGGGTGCCCTGGTTGTGCCTCTGCCTACCTCTTCGGGGATATGGGCGTGAAGATACTTAACGATAAAAGATCACAGGTGGCGCACCGTACAGTTTGTAAATAAAGTAGTTGGTCTTGAAAAATGAAGATGGCATTCTTATCAACAAGATATTAAAATTTGTTATGGTCGAATTTCGACCAACGGGCGACCACTAGTGTAATTATATATTTAGGAGCCGGGTGCGTTAGGTTTCAATTGTTTTAAATACTTTTTTAATAGAAATTACGAACTAATAATAAAATATACAAAAAGCACCCCCACTTTTACACGATAATTTGTTTTTTCTTAATAATTTTTTTTTCGTTTGAATTTATACATACGACATTTATACATGTCTTCACGCCAAGTCGCTTACGTGGTAGGCAGAGAGTATATAAATAAATGAAAAATTGTTTTCTACTTTTTCGTTCAGTTGAATATTGAAAGCATCTGTCTATTTCTGTTTTAAATTATTATTATGTTTAATATAACATTTAAAAGAACATATAAAATATAATACGTATTTATATTTTTCAGGTTATATGTTTCGAAAGGGGCGTATGAAAATTACTGTGGCCAAGGTGTTCAAAATATCACAAAGCTCAATGCCACCAGAGCCTATATCGCAGAGCTACCTAGTTGAGCTATCTGTAAGTATTTTACTGTTTTACGGCCAATGTTAATAATATTTCTCTAAAGATGGATTTCAAGCAACCTAGATAGCTGCGTATCCGCCGGCCTATCCTATACCTAATTGCCATATTTATCCTGTCCACAGATATGTTATTTGCAAACGATAACATAAAAGTGGATCAAAATATCAGTCTTGTACAGCAAGTTTTGGATTAGGATTGATTATTAATATTGGCTGTAGCAGACTGAGTTAAACCCCGCCCTTTGTATCCTCGGTATATCGCTTATCAATTTTGGCCATGGCACTTCGACTACTCCAACTTCCGTACGCATTGCGCACACGTGACCTACATGGGCCTTCAATTCTTCGCGCTTTTTGCTTTTTGAAAGACTAATGTGTTGCCAACCTCGCGGTTTTTACAACTTCACCGGGCTTTGTGGGCCGAGCAGAGTGCTCAGCCCGAGACATCATTATTTAGATGGATTGGACTGTTCCCTACAACGCCAGCAACAAGGGCTGTCTCCCGGGAGACCGTACCTCGACTTGGTGCTGCGTTCTGGTTACTGGGTGGACTAGGTGGAGGAATAGTGGCGGCTCGTCGCTCGGCGTTAGGCGCCGGGCGCAAGAGAGGTCTTCGTCGCCGAGACCGGAGGCGACGGTGTAGTGTAGTGTTCTGTGAATTTGTGTTCCGGTTGGGATTGGGAGGGAGGTTCGCGTTTGCCGCGGTTATTGGATCCGGTGGATCCGATAACACGTGACAGGGTCTCCTAAGTTTGGCGGGCGCGTTCGCGACCGGTGTATTGACACACGCGGGTGCTAATACCGGGTTGGGTAATTCTTCGCGCGTGACGTCGAGGTCAGTAGGGTTACTCATGCACCTCGATTTTCAGCAAGTTCGAAATTGGAATCGGATTTGTGTCATGAACGCACTAGCACACACACCCCACCCCGAACTCCACTCTACAATTTGTTTTGTTGCATACTCTGTGACGTTATTAAAAATGTGACAATTTATACTGATAAAACAGTCGTTCAGCGCTCTCCTATATTTGTCCCTTTGTATGCTTAGATCTTTAAAACTACGCGACGGATTTTGATTCTTGTTTTAATACATAGAGTTGTTTATATGTATAAAAACAAGAGGAAGGTTTAAGGTAGAAACAAACTGAGCCCAAAAAAAATATGAAACAAATAATTGCGCATACAATTTTCAAATAATTGCTGCAAAATGGTACAAAATAAAATAACTACACTTCCATATTAATCTATACTTTTAGTGTTATAAATACAAAAGTTCTTCTTTCTGTTACGCTTTTGCAGTTTAACTGTAACTAATTTTGATGAAAATTAATATGATTTTTTTTCCCTCAAAACTCAACCCCAAAAGGTTATGAATGTTTGTATAAAAATCTTAACTGTTCTATGCTGTCAAGTAATCAAACGAAATATCAGACCCCCGTACAATATGTTCAAAGTTCCTTACTCTAAGGGGTTCAGATGTTTTATTTGTTTGCTGTTCATGTATAGTACGTTCAAAGGCCAAATCTTTGGAATTTCAGGTATTAGCTCCACAAGGGCAAGACGCTATCGCCGAGGATATGCGAACATTTGCCGATCAGCTCCGACCTCTCGTCCAACTTGACAAGTTTGACTACAAGCGATTATGATACATGTCGGCCACATAGCAGACACCTGAATATCAACCACAAATATATGGACCTTAGGTAACATATTGCCTACAACGTTTGCCGTATAAGAACTGATTTTCCACATATTAACATGTAGTATGATTTTCTGGTAATTTTAAAAATAGAACTAGGACATAACAAAAAATAAGTATTCATTGCTCACTTGTAAGAGATAAACAATGATTAACCACTAATTGTTTTTATAGTATCAATTACCTATAATATTTCCAAATATTTATTTTACTTTTAAGAGCAGTTCAAAAATACATAATAACAATACGCATAAAAAAGAGACAGCTATAGTACCAGCAGAATTTGACAGCTGATAAAAGTGAAAACTGGTTGGATTAAGTATAGGCAAGAAGCTTATAGATAGAACTGGAGGCCACAGTCGAATGAGGTAAATGAGGACAGTTGGAATGACCTCAGTTTTTTATTTATTTAAAATTCATGCACTATAGTGTACAGAGGTGGACTTAATGCTACATGGGGGCCGTTCATAAAATACGTCACACTAAAATCAGCTTTTTTTTACCCCCTCCC
>NJDD01003523.1:146574-158507 GCA_002245505.1 Calephelis nemesis
ACCCCTCCGCCCCCCCTTGTATGCGAACGTATTTTATGAACGGCCCCATGGCATTCTCTAGCAGTCAACCTTACTTTGTTTGAAAAAATAATTAAATGGGTTGCAAAGAAAAAAAAAACTTTAACTAAACATTTGCAAACACATTTAAACCTAATTTTAATTAGCATAATAAATACATAATAACATATATATCGTTCGATCCTGTGTTTTGCATAACCATTGTACTCGACGACTTACAAGTAAATACTATTTGTCTTTTAGTATATAGGGGCATTGATGAGGTAACACAGGTTTATACCTAAAACTGTCATCAATCTCTTATAAACAGGTTAAAACGGAAGTATTTTCCTTAAGATTAATATATATTTATTGTTTACCTATTGTAAGAGAGAAATACATTTATTCTTATTGTTATATCCAAACATACATACTTCCATTAAAGAATTTGAAAACGTGCCTACGGATGTGAAAAATAATACTTGAATTTGTCACAAAATATTTGATTCATTTACCTACATCGTATGTAAATATGTCATGTACCTTCTTATACTGTACGCAACAAATAAAATTAACAAAATATCTCAATAAAACTGTCTTTCAGTATATACTGATCACTTGCAATTGTACCTTGTCTTAATCACAACGCAGATATTGGCGAAATCCCATTATAAGAAAAGTGGCCAAAAGCCATTAAAAATATGTTTTTAAAAAAATATGTACTTGGTGTACTTTTTTTATTTACAATTCCTCAGCATCTAAGAGGCAAGACGTGAGAGAATAGGGAAAGGTATCAAAGCGACATAAAATTCTATGGTGGATCGTTCGCTTAATTGAGTTAATTATTGTTTTATTGCGATTTGGAAAACTGAACAGTCATTTCGCTATTTTCACCTGTAAATGCACTATATTAAATACACTATACACATACACTATATACATTAAATACACTATACACCTGTAAATACACTATACTGGTACAGTTTTTGTTTTGTAAATACTCAAAATATGTTGTTGTGTTAAAAATATACATTTAATGAGTAGCCATAGAAACAAATAATCGTGGTAGTAGTACCACGATTATTTGTTTCTTTGCTTTTTATCCAATAAATACGCTACGTTGACCAGGTATTCTTGTAGTCTTAAAACATTTTCATAGTTAAATTTATTTTGTTTGTTAAATAATATCTATATATAAACACGTGATGCCAAAATTTTGGACCCCTTTTAACGAAAATTGCGCGGACGCAGGAGCATAAAATTTGGCACACTTATAGTTTATGTGTAGGAAAAGTGCAGAACGCTAATATTTTTCACTAATAATGCTTATAAAGTACATTAAATCAATAAATAAATATTGCCCACCCTACCATGCATTTGACACACACAACCAAATATATTGATGTTGACGATAAAAGATCACAGATGGCGCACTAACTATTCAGGAAACAAACTAGTTGGTCTTAAGAAATGAAAATGGCGTTCTTATCAACTTATGGTCGAACTTCGACCAATGGGTGACCACTAGTAGCTTTAAATATATGGACGCCAGAGTCACAAGATCTCAAGGCCAAATGCTTTAAGTTCAAGCACTGTTTGATAGTTTGGTCTCCAGTTCTATCTAGAAGCTTCTTGAGTATAGTTTATATATTGATGTAAGGAAAATGTGTAATATAAACCAAGCTAATTTTACGTAGATACATACTGTTTATGCCGTTTCAATGTAATATTCAACACAGATATACAATCCGATACAACATATTTGTAATAGTTTTATTTTGAAAAAGTATCTGCACTCCCATATCCCCGAGGAGGTAGGCAGAGGCACAAGAAAGGCACCCACGACTAGCCGAAGTCCAATAATGTGATAGGTAGCTAGCCTATCGCCAACCAAGCGCATACCCAATCCCGAGAAACATTTTTTTTATTAGAAAATCTGAAATACCAAATTTCTTTTGTTGCCCGACCCGGGATTGGAACCCAGGACCTCTTGCAGTCAAGTCCAACACCTGAATCGCTAGACCACAGAGGCGATATTTTAAATTTACTTTAATCTTATAACACTGCCGTGGCATACCGCTTCGGTGTGCGGAACGACGGCTTCCGAATGAGGCCGTGGAGACATGTCACGCGGCCCCGCTACCTTACGGTCAAAGGAAATCAATGTATGCTTCATATTTTATATTTCAAGTTGCCGGACGGATTTCTATATAAAAATAAATTTATCACTTGTCGAGATTGCGCATACGTCATTTATTTTCGAAAATCCGTACCGTACAGCGGAGCTCTATACACAGAGCTCTACGGACACCACCGTATCGCCATTAGGATGTGCGGTTTATTCCCGCACGGAGATTTAATTATTTTTTACTAGGTGGTAGAGTTTCGCACCAACTCGCCTGGATCGGTACCACCGCCTTATTTATTCCTGCCGCCACAACGTTATTACTTCTCGTTGACATGTTCCGGTTGGGAGGATTAGGTAGCTGGTATACTTATTTTTGCTCGAGGCTTAGCATCTCGGCCTCCAGTTGGCTCACCATTACCGCCTTAGTTGTCTCTAGGCGGAGTGAGTTTCTTACCATCAGGAAATTCGCCTGCTTGTGTGCCTTCTAATACCGTAAAAAACACAAAGTTAAAATGTGCAGTGTGATATCGGCCCTTTTTTCGGCGAGTTTGAGTCCCGTAGCATATTCTATTTTGGAGTCGGGTGTCTCCAGTGGTCCTGAGTGGTCTGGGTCCCTGTGTAGAATAGTCCATCTGGTAGCACGTAGGGTCCCCTCTTACGCATAGGTTAAAAGGGTCGTTAACAAATAGACCACTAGGGGTAGAGTGCTGGGCAAATATTTGCCCGAGTAGGTATTCACAGCCTTATCTATTCCCGGCGCAATTACAGTGTCCTAGTTCGTAATGTAGAGTAGCCAGCAGATATGTGTCTAATGCGTAACATAAAAAGGATAACAAGCTGCCGCTTGTTATCCTTTTTATAACCCGGTGAAGTTGTAAAAACCTCGCAGTTAGCAACATATAAGCCAATTCAAAAAAAAAAGACACGCCAGCTACATGACAGCGACGCACCTATAACATGTGTGTCTTTAGGACACCGTTGTCTCTTACCGTCTTTAAAGGCTTGTCCTTGTTAGCTATTACATGTCCTAAAAATCTAAAATGAAGGTGGACGAATTTTCATGCAGAAAGTTTTTTCATCAGTCCTTACATTTTTATCTTTGCAAACAGCAAAAGGACCCTAAAAACTTATTCAGTAAAAGGTTTGAACATTCCAGCTTAAGGTTGACAAGGTATCGATGGCGTATTTTGTGTCTTGAGGACGTGCTCTTTTTACTGCCATAAAATCCAGTAGCAAATTTGTTTTACTATCAAGTTAAGTAACATAACTGACTTTAAAGGATAGCGCACACTTGCGCAGGCCGCATCAAGGCGCATCCCAGTGCAGTAATCAGTGTGGACCGCTTTTATACATTTTGTATGGAGCAACGCACACTGCCGGGCTGCACCGCCGTGGACTTTGCGGGAAATCCTGCGCGCAGCCCCTGATGCAATCTATTTTCTGTTCATCGAAAGTTGTTTTGAACCGTAAAAATAGGAATATATAAAGAAGTGAAACAATTCCCTTGTACAAATACCGTTGCAATCGACATTTAACTTTACAACGTCTCTTTGTCTCTTTTTAACGAATGCTGATGTTATGTACGCCGAAAGATAACAACATTTTTGTCTATGCTCCTTTTAGCGTCGATTTAAAGTGACGTCATGACAGTCCTCATGCTAGCCAAGAACTCCAATGCCATTGAAAATATCAATCACAGTCTATCGTAATAAGAATTCTTTCAAGTGCTCACTTTAAAGTTAAGAAAGTGGTTTGAATGAAATCTGATCACATTTTTGTGTAATGATAATAAATCTTGTAATGAATATGAAGAGTTAGCTTATATAAATATATTTGCACACCACAATGTAAAAAAATATGTTGGTGAAAAGTAAATACATATTATTTCTTTCGTTTCATTACATTTCCCTATTTATAAGCAAATTGAGTAGCATTAAGTAAATTACTTAAAGTTGATAGTAACAATTTCAATCAGTAGGAAATAATAATTATTATCTATTTGCCTAAACTTAACTATCGACCATTACTAATAGATCATGTATCGATATCGATACTCTACTTTTCCTGGACAGCCCTAGTAATGTCAGAATGGCAGCCATATTATGTAGCAAAGGGCAAGCTTTTTTCGTAGGTAGGTACTTCATGTCCATATACTTAAAGATCAATGTTTTAAACAAATAATTCAGAAACAAAGAAACCGACATAAGAAAATAAAACCTTATTCTTTTCAACTCTTTTCTTAAAATCATCTGATAATCTGCATAAAAACAAAGATGTAATTCATTTAACATTTAATTTATTAATAACTAAACGCTATTTCTTTATAAAAAATCTATATTTTTTTACCAAATACTTTTATCGCTCTCTATGTTATTTATGTCTGAGTCTAGTAAACAATATTTGCCAAGCAAATTTTGCAATGGTAAAGAAAACTTTATTTAGCTTAGAAATCTGGGTTTTTCTTCGAATTTTTAATCACAATGTGATCTTCGCCATAATCGTAGTCATCATACTTTATGCCGTGCACGTAAGCGAAATTGCCAAAATAAAGACAATTCTCGTAATTGACTTTGACGAAATCTGAAAATAAACATTAAATATACTTAATAACGTAATAACGCCAGTATTATTATACTGATGAACTGAGCCTTTACAATTTACATTCGTAAGTTACGTGTCGAAATCTATGACACTTTTGGTCTACAAATGTGTTTCTCTTAGTTACCGATAGAGGCGCTGTTCGAAGTTTTTCTATAAATAATTACAGAGACGGTAGCGAGTATAGTAAAGTTGATGACAAGCCGTAAACTCATGGTAAGGGCTCTGTTTAGTAGTGTATCCTTGGAACTCGTCATTGCTTTATTCCTCCAGTTTGGAGCGTAGGGTAATCATCAGTAAGCATAATCCTGTGCAAAAGACCTCACCTCGGTCTCAAGATAGCGATACATTTTCAACATCTATGGTGTTTATAAGCCACGGTTTTCTCTTAGCATCAGCTGTGTGGTTGTTTGCTAACTTATGAAAAAATTTAGCACACATTCCGCAAACAAAAAATGAAAAATGAAAATTATTTAATTTCATTTTTATCACAAAAAAGGCTTACAATGCTTGCCTCAGGTTGGTACTGCATTTTTAACTACTTGTACAAAGTCTTTATAATTTGTGTTTGTAACATAACACAGTAGTTTAACTTAACAGGTTTGTCGTAAATGTACGAACGTTTATGCTTTAAGTAATTACAATTCAAAAATCATTAGTCGCATTATGATAAAATTTGGACAACTTCGGAATCATGAAATACATTTCTAAAAAAGGACCATCAAAATCGATCCATTGTTTGCTGAGTAATCGCGTAACAAGGAAAATTATGAAAATACGTTCGAATCAATAACCTCTTAATGATTCGAGATGGTACTACATAATTTTTATCAACATCCTATACTCAATTATTCGTAAATTTACATGGGAGCACCTCGGAATCATGACCTACCTTTTCATAAAAGTACTTATACAATTCAATCCAATTTATAATCTTTTTATTTTTGGATTCGTATAATGATTCCTGGGTACATACCAGATCCATGAATGCAATTGTAGAGATCCATTATGCAGTGATTATCAAATATATAAGTTGCGTTTGAAACAAAATCAAACGCGCAGATTTTCTGAAAGTAACTTGGACAAATGCCGCATCTAAAATAAAATTTAGAATGAAATAAGTAAGGCGCAATAAATCTTTAATAAAACCAACTCCAATTTCATTACCAAGTCGCGATTTGATAATTCATTTATCACACGGTTGATCAGAATTCGAAAGTCTTCGACTAGTGTGTGCTACCGGTGATGACATACGGAACTGAGACTTGGCCGCTAAATGTGGGCCTCTTAAATTAGCTCAGAGTCGCTCAGCGTGCTATGGAGAGAACTATGTGCTCGGTCTTTCTCTGCGAGATATGATCCGCAATTCGATGATCCGCAAGAGAACGAGAGTAACCGACATAGTCCAGAGAGTCAGCAAGCTGAAGTGGCAATGGGCAGGCGATATTGCTCGTAGAACCGATAACCGCTGGGGAAGAAAGGTTCTCGAGTGGCGGCCCCGCTCCGGAGGACGTAGTGTTGGACGACCTCCCACCCGGTGGACTGATGATTTGGTCAAAGTCGCGGGGAGTCGCTGGATACAAGCGGCTGGTGACCGTGACTCGTGGCGCTCTTTGGGGGAGGTCTATGTCCTGCAGTGGACGTCCTTCGGCTGATGATGATGATGATCAGAATTTCTTGTTGATATATTATATTAATATTATTGTTACATTTTATTATGATCCATATACATGTTATCAAGATCAGACCCTAATTTCAATAAAAAGTAAATGGGATCACCTCGAAATAATAAATTATAATAATAAATGATTTTTTGCAAATATGTACAGATATTTGAGTTATGCTTTTATTTCAAGGAGCTGTACCAGCCGTGGGCTTTAGGAGTATTTTCTAAGATGTATCAAATAAGCGGAAATATGATGGGATGTGTATTTTAAAATTTCCTATGGACAGTATATCTTTTCAGTTCAAAAACACCTTAACTAACTTTACATTGTTACTGTTGTTAAGTATGTCTGTATGATAAAAAAGTAAGCCCCATCGATTGAGAATAAAAAAATATCGCTAGGCCGCCATCTTAGGTGTATTGCAATTTTGGATTTAGATGACGTTACACAATAACATCTGACGACGTATTGGTGGTAACTTTAGTTTTTAAGTTATCGCTATCTTCTTTCAACGATAGTAATATCCTTCATTCAAGAAAAGAGCGTACTTATTCCGCAACGCATCTGTGATACTCCTGGTGTTGCGGATGTTCGTGGAGGGCGGTGATCTCTTACCATCAGGGGACCCACTTGCTCGTTTGCCTCCTCTTGTATAAAAAAAAAGTAATAAAGAGACAAAACACTTTCAGTGCTGTCAGATTATTCTGTGCATGATATTTCTCAGACGTTTAATCTATGCCTCGGTAAACGTTGACAAAACACGTCACCATTTTATATTTCTGGACTAACCTGACCTGAGCCTTAAATGTTCCTTCTCTTTTGTTTTTATTTAATTTGAAAAAATATCTTAGTTAAAAATAACATCAATCTAAAATAAGTTTTGTTTGCACACAGGCAAATGACTTATAGTGATACAATTATGTGACTTAAAGACAAATCAAATGTTAATTGACGTTTGTGACCGTTACTCTTTGAATCTTTTTTTGAAAAGAGATAAATAAAAACTAAATTATCATACAAAATATACAAAATCAATTGAGCATGAAAGCTGAAAATTTTTTCTCCCATCGGCGCTATATTTTGATGCTTGTAAGTTATTTATTGGTAGAAATTTTACTCGAAGAAAGCTCGAAAATTTTACCTGCCGCCTTCGTCTGGTTTTCTTTTGAATACTAGGCCTGCTTCGTTAATACCTTTGCCTTTGCCTAAACCTGAAACAAAATGAAATAGGTATTAACGTCTCTTGTTTTTTTATGATATTGGAAGGCAAACAAGCAGACGGATTTCCTGATGGTAAGAAATTCACGCCGCCTAGAGACACCAAATGTGGTAATGGTGCGTTGCCAACCTGAGGCCGGGATATTAAGCCTCGAGCAAAAGTAAGTTTACCGGCTACCTTACCTTCCGAACCGGAACATGTCAAGAGGTTATGGCGGCAGGAATAAATAAGGCGGTGGTACCAATCCTGGTGATTCGAAACTCTACCACCTAGTTAGATGTCACGGTGTTAGTGACGGTGTTGTTTGTCTACTTTCTAACTAAAATAAAGATTGAATATTGTCTTCAATATAGAGTGAGCATAATAGGCAAAAGTGCAGTTTAGATGCAGTGTTGGATTACACAGGCGTCGCATGTGTTATTTCCTTTTTTTCAATTACGGATGAAAGAACAAGACTTTTTTTTCTACAGACATATACAGTTCAGTAATTCGATCGTGAATTGTAGATTATTATTCAATGGAGCTCTCAGAACTATGCATAATTCAGTGACTTCGGTTTCTGTGCTTCTATCCCAGATAGAATGTTCACGATCTACAAAATCCGATATCTATATATTAATACGTGATGCCAAAACTTGGGACCCCTTTTTACGAAACTTGCACTGACGCAGGAGCATAGAATTTTGGTTTATGTTTAGGAGAAGTGCATAACGCTAGTATTTTTAAATAATAATACTTATAAAGTAGATTAAATCAATAAGTAAAACATTACCCACACTACCATGCATTTGACACACACAAACAAATATATTGATGATAACGATAAAAGATCACAGATGGCGCACTAAATTGGTCTTGAGAAATGAAGATGGCGTTCTTATCAACAAGACCAACGATTAACCACTAGTATTGATTCACAATTGATTGCTACTTTAAATTCTGCACCCCTCACACGAACGAGGGAGGATCCAAGCATCACCCCCTCTTGAGTAGGGGTCTACCTAAGTAGAATTTTATTCGCGCTATTTAATTTGAATATGTAAACTTCCTTGGCTTGAAGACTGCATCTATCCCGGCACATGAGGTCCTAAATATCTCTTTTATTAATACAAATAAAAAATAGGAAACATGTAAGGTGGCAAATGAAAGATAAACTACAAATAAATGAATAAGGAATCGGCGAAAAACTACGCATACATTTTTGATGATAAATCTTTTGGGACAGCTAAATTAGTTGTACTTTGCGAACACTCCTTATATGTTCATATTAGATCAATGTCTTAATTCATATATAGTCCGGTGAAGTTTTAACAACCTCGTGGTTAACATTTCGCAACATATTAAATTTAAAAAAAAAACTTAATTCATAATACCTACTACCTATTGCGATAAAATAATATCAAACTTACAAAAAAGCCAATGAATCAATAGCACTTTTAAAACAAACATGGTAAACTGAGAATAATCTTGTTTCTTATCTTTTAATTAAAAGCATTACCTATTTATGGAAATTCTATTAACTTTATTGGAATTTCTTAACCATATCTTATAGTCATAAGTCAGAGGCATGCAGTTATCTGCCTTTTTAGTTTTTACGGTACTAAGAGTAGATATGATAAAAATAAGTAGGAAAGATATAAGCTTAAATTGATACGTTCGGATATCATAGACGTAACTTCTATAACTACATTTTAAACGGTAAGTAGCAATCAGTAAAAGCATTGGCTTCCGCCTGATTATGGAATACCCTTTTTTATGATAATGGAAGGCAAACAAGCAGACGGATTTCCTGATGGTGAGAAATTCACGCTAGAAACATCAAAGGTGGTAATGGTGCGTTGCCAAGCTGAGGCCGGGATGTTAGGTCTCGAGCAAAAGTAAGTTTACCGGCTACCTTACCCTCCGAACTGGAACACGGCAACGGCAAGCAAGGGGTTTCCAGGACTGTCCTTCTGTAAGTATGTACTCATAAACATGCCAGCATATACTCGTAACTAAAGTCTTACAAGAAGGATTATACAATCATAGTTCGGCAACCCAAGACTGGGTCTTGTTGAACCCTGGAACAAAATAGCTGCCCTTTTTCTTACTCTCTTCTTCTTAAGCTATATCACTACTGGATGTTGCACTCCAACAAAAACCAGGGGACTGATTACGATTGTATTTCTGTTGATCACTGGAGACACCAAATATAAAACACGTCATTTGACATCCATTTGATGTACCTACACTTTACCCCACTGTATATAAGTATCAGACTCATTTTGACTTTGTTAAATAAAATCATCAGATTCTGAAAGAGAGGGCGGTATATTAGAAAGAGTCAGCAATATTGTTTAATGACGCAAGGGGACTGTATATCTTTCTTGTTGATGATGACTGGGTAAAGCGTACCTCAAAGAGCTCAATTCAACAGAAATACACTGGAGACAGCAAAACAAAACACGATAGACAGCTGTTTGATGTACACTTTACGCAGTGATCACCTCTTAAAAGATAAGCAATCAACCCTCAGTCCTTTCTTAGGAGTATAATCTCATAGCTTCATGCATATTACCTATCACTTGGAGATAGATCTTTAAAAATTATGGTGTGGTCATCAGACTATTCTAGGGGTATATATTAATATATAACCCTAGGGGAAGGTATATTAATACCTTCCCCTTCTTGCGCCCATAGCCTACTTATTTGTGATTTTTTTTATAACATTGAAAGGCAAACAAGCAGACGGATTTCCTGATGGTAAGAAATTAACGCCGCCTAGTGACACCAAAGGTGGTAATGGTGCGTTGCCAACCAGAGGCCGGGATGTTAGGCCTCGAGCAAAAGTAAGTTAACCGGCTACCATACCCTCCGAACCGGAACACGTCATGACGTTATGGCGGCAGGAATAGGTATGGCGGTGGTACCAATCCGGTTGAGTCGCTGCGAAACTCTACCACCTAGTCAGATGTGAGTGACGGAAAGCCTATGCTCGCTTTTTACGAGCTGCCTGGCACAGGAAGGCAGATGGTCTATTCTACAAAGGAGCCCGGACCAACACGGGGAAATTGTGATATTTACAAATAGGTTTGTTTTTCGTATGGATGTAGATTAAGCGCTCGTGGAATTTCACTCAGGCTCCTGGCAGTGCTAAATCTGGCACTGTATACATAAACAAGGAAGAAATCAAAGAGCCGTGTGTTGCAAACTTACACTGAGCGATGTAAGTACGCGAGAGACATTGAATATACCATTCTGAGCACGGGCATGATTAATTCTGCCTACTTTAAAAAACTACTTCGTGATGCGCATGTTATTATTGTTTTTATGGGAATGATAGGAAGGCTACGAAGAGTACACAAATTCTATTCAAGTTAAGTGGTAAATCATGTAATGTTACTTCTGGAAAATGTAGCTTTCTATAAAGGTTTTTTTTAAATAATTGGTCCAATTGTGTGAGAGTTTGTCAATAAGTATCTTCATGCCCATATCCCTGAAAATGTAGGCACAGGCACAACGAGGGCACCCACGACTAGCCGAAGACATTAAGTCCCACAATGTGATAGGTGGCAAGCCTATCGCCAACCTTGTACATATCCAATCCCGGGCAAAGTTATTTTTATTAGAAAATTTAAAATATATATTTTCTTATATTTTTTTGCTGATCGACCCGTTGATCGAACCAGGGACCTCAAGAAGTCAAGTCCGACGGCAGACCGCTAGACCACAGAGTTGTTTATTTATTTATTTATTTATTATTAAGGGTCGATTACAGTTTCACATCTATACATCACATAAACACAAGAGATCTTATTGTAAAAGTTAAATGTAGAAACTACTTATAAATCGGCCACAGCATGCACCGTTTAAAAAAACAATCGAGAATCAAAATTAAAATTAAAATGATAACAATTTTATCAAGACATAATCAAAAACTTTAAAAAATATTTCAACAGAACAAATAAATTAATAATTTGACAATTTACAAAACAAACATGTTATTTTTATCGCTATGTTGACCTATACAGCAGTCATTCTAAAAGCAATAATACATAAAATTAACACATGTTTTATTTATCGCTGCAATGGTCTTCACAGCATTCATTTTAGAAAAATAAATTTATTAATACAAATAAACAATAATTAGTGATACCTACTGACACTGAGCTGGCGTTAATTGAATTCAGTTATTATAAAACTTAACTACAAATATTTGTAAAGTAGAAACATTTTCTCTTTTTAACCGACTTCAAAAAAAGGAGGAGGTTATCAATTCGTAGCGATATTTTTTTTTTTTTTTATGTATGTTCAGCGATCATTTCTAAACGGCTGGACTAATTTG
>NJDD01003523.1:160099-174655 GCA_002245505.1 Calephelis nemesis
GATATAGTTTGCACACATAATATTATAACAAATTATTTCATCCTTTTTAGCTGTTGTAGAGAGTTTTTGAAGGCGGTTTTCTTTTTTGTTTAAAAATAATTTTATTATTACCTAATAGTATTTCTCTGATGGATCTCCCGTCCGAAGCAACTAAAAGACAATTATTAAATAAATAAACAAATAAATCCCTGGACAAATTACGCAAACTGACTAACCCCAAAGTAAGCCAATTATATGCTTGTGTTATGGTGTTAATCAACTATACTGATATGTAGAGATAATTAAATATACGAGTATACTGGAATAAATGTAATAAGCACCGGAAGACATTTAAATGATCATCACACAATTCTGCCCTCGTCGGGAATGGAACCCTAGCCTCATAGTTGATCGATGACGTTTGGCATGTACGTTAACCGCTCGACGTCGTGATCAAATTATTCAAGAGGTAAAAAAATACAAGCAAATGGCGGTGGATAATAATCTACAACTACGATTCCTAAAAAGGTAACTAAAATCAGCTCGAATTCCCCAAACGATGCTTTTTAAGGGCAAATAAACTAGCTCCTGTAAAAATACCTAAATCGATTCAAGATTCCCTTTAATTTCAAATTTAGAATATTAAGAGTTGCATCAATTTCTGTAGGATTGCACCGTCATGGATGGATAATATATCTTATCATCATTTGATGGTCCGATCTCGGAACAAGGTATAAAACAATATAAAACAAATGACAATTCTGGCGTCTTTGAGGAATTCAGTGATGTGATTATCATAAAATAAAAAAGGATTTTTGGCGCCATCGTGAATGAAGATGGTCGTAATTTTTTCATAATAATTAAATTTCGTGTTTATATTGAGTGAAATTGGTTAATTTTTATGGGAATTAGATTATTTTTGATCAGTGAAAGTGCACAAATGAAGAAATGAGTGTATCGTGTATTTCTAGCTTGAGTAACGAAGCCACTGTTTTACTCAAGATCCAGACTGACTTTGTAAATAGTGACTAATGACTGTATAAGAATTAATTAATACGGAAGACATGGTAGCATGGCCTAACAGCTTTAACCCGCCCCAGAAAGAGGCAAAATTAACTAATTACTAAAAAAAGTAATAACCTCTGACGTAAAATGGCTAAGAGCCATCTCGATCACGTCAGCTTTCAAACAAAAAAGTCCGCTTCGAACTTTGGCTTCGAATTCGTTCCATTATAGAGACATACATTATAGCGAAACACACATATAACATTATTCTTTTTTCTTCGGTGGTTATAAAAAAGATTCTGACAAAATATTAAGACCCTCTAGTTTTTGTAGTAGATGACTAGCAGTTTTTAATATCCAAAAAAATCTTTATTCTAATGTTGTTTACAAATCTGAAAGTATGGTTGTCTGTCCTTTATTCACGTCGCTATAGTATGAGAGTGTGTGTGGAAATAGGAGACTAAAGATTAACCTAGGCTACTTTGTATCCAGATATCTAATTGGGATCGCGTGGCATGGCTGTGGCATCTTTGAATGAATGAATGAATACACTTTATTCTGCACCAAAATTTACAAAAAAAATACACACTTTTTCACTTATAATAATATTTAACTTAGGTGCACAAAGGCGGTCTTATCGCTTCAGGGTGATCTCTGCCAGACAACCTTAACATAACATCTTTATTACGTGCATAACATAACCGCATGCAACATCAAATCTACTTACCTATTAATTTAAAAAAATGTATTAACACAATCAAAATTTTACAATGAATGATGATTATGATGTGCGATCTACTACCTAGGATGCGTAAAGGAACCACAGGCATTTCCTAATGAATGGTTGAAGTCCAGGGGGCTGATTTTGTATCTCAGTGGTACAACTCAAAATAAAAAAAGTTTACATCAAATAGCTGCCAAAAATAGGTAAAGAAGCGAATCCCTAGACAGCCTACACAACAGTCTACAATAAGACTGGTCTTATTAATAATGACCAACTTAACCTATGCTTGCCTCTTACGAGCTGCATGACAGATTTTCGATGGATGGTATTTCTACTTACACTGGGTCATACGTATACATCAAATTGCTGTCAAATGACGTGTTTTGTATTTGCTATCTCCAGTGACCAACAGAAATACAATGTAGATAGCAAAACACAAATGACGTCATTTGATATACACTTTTCCATTTTGAGTTGGCCACTGAGATATATAATCAGGCCCCAGAAGTGCGAATTTAGTAGATGACTAAATTTTATTGTGCATGCTTTAACAATAAGTAAAGCAAATTGTATTTGTATTGGGCATAATATGATTCAGATTCACTGTAGCGTAACCACGTAGGCCGATCGCCTGCGTGGGCGTTGCTTTAGTGGTGCGTGCGTGGCAAAGTATAATTTACGCAACCATTGCTGATTTGTTTTATGGCAAATTCGCATTGAAATTAATGTAACGCAATTGATGGAGTTCTAAAAAAATCAAGTAGAGGCTAATACTTTTAAGATATCCTCATATACCCGTCCCGCGTTAGCTATAGAGTTCTTTCAAGTATAGACATATTTGATAGTCTGTGGTAATACTCAGCTCTGTTTTTTGAATGTTCGTGTTGTAATGTTTGTGTACGATAGTGCAATAAATGAATATTGTATTCTACCACATGATACTATCATTTACTTACGTGGTAAAATACAATATTAATTTATTAATATTATTATTTAATATTCTTTCATACTGATAATTAAAGCAATTCGTGCAAAATTATTCCTTAACCGTTCCAAAATATCAAAAATGCACAACGTCAATATTCAAGTTTTCACTTCTGCCGGCACTCCCGGCGTGCAACCCGTTTTTTTATGTGACAATATAGCAAACACGCACATGGCTCTCCTAGTGGTAACATTTAAGAGATAGCCGTAGCCTTTAGACAGCACAGTTGTTGTAGGCGAGTTACTGTCTTTGGACCAAGTTGTCAGGCGAATTGTGCAAGTCTACCGACTTAAGACCCAACCCTTAGGACCAGAACTCTGTATGGAGCCTCCAACTTACCTGAACTAGGTGGTAGAGTTTTGCAGCGACGCGTCCGGGTTGGTACCACTGCCACCATAACGTCAGTGCTTGTCGTTGACGTGTTCCGTTTCGGCGGGTAATGTAGCCTGTAAACTAACTTTTGATCTAGGCCTAAAATCCAGTCCTCTGTTTGGCAACGCATCATTACCATCTTTGGTGTATCTAGGCGGCGTGATTTTTTACCATCAGGAAATCCGTCTGCTTGTTTGCCTTCCATTTGTTCCTTTGTCAGTTTCTGTTAGAAGTTGGAATGCCGAAAATTAAATATCTATTAAAAAAAAAATATCTATTACTTTCTTTTTTATTCTTTAGTTATTATTTTCGCTAGGCAAAATTTTCAATCAAAAACTAGCGCTAACAACGCTATTTAACGAACAGTAAGATTACTCTTAAATCTCGATTTTATGCATATTGGAGTTGGGAAACGCATTTGTGTCATTTTATACTCGAACACAATACTAGGAAATTATTAACATTTAGTTAAAAAACTATCATTTTTTTTATCGCATTCATTGATTTTTTGGAACGAAATATTAATAGTTTGCTAGTATTTTGTTCAAAAGTACAAAATGACACAAATCCGTTTCCGATTTCCCCGAAATCGAAATTCCAGAGTAACCCTACAGATAAGTTGTTGGCACTCTATTTTAAATACCCAGTCTGTGAGTCAAATGTCAATTAAGATATTGATGATTCATGTAACTTTTTTATTTGCTTCCTAATTGTAACTGCAGCGCTATCGAAGGTTGGATTCAGCATATATTTTAGGAGCATTAGATACTTGTATGTTAGCAATATCTTATCTGCCACATGATGGTAGAGTTCTTGGTCAAAATGGCTTGGGCTGGGTGAGGCACATAGGCAGAGGCACAACCAGGTCACCCACGACTAGCCGAAGACACTAAGTCCCACAATGTGATAGGTGGCAAGCCTATCGCCATCCGGGCACATGTCCAATCCTGTGCAACTTTATTTAATTAGAAAATTGAAAATATACATTTATTCTATTTTTTTGTTGCCCGACCCGGGGATCGGACATCTTTTTACTTACTTATTGACTAAATAGGTGTTTGAAAATAAATATATCAAATTAAATTAAAATATATTTATTTCAGTAAAAAACATTAACATAATTAGCAGGGTGTGGAGATCTTCTTTTGAGTAATTCATTACTTGTGTTAGAAGATCTCACTCTTCCTTTATCTAACATTATTCTTGAAGATTTTATTTTTCCTATTCTTAAAAATAGTTTTGCAAACTTATAACAATGTTAATTTTAATTAAATTAATGTAAAGAATCAAAACATTATTAATTGGAAAAATGAATTAAGTATTAAATAAATTATATAAATCGTATAAAAATTGTGTATGTGTGTGTGTGTGTGTGTGTGTGTGTGTACTTAATACTTATTTAAGTTTTATAAACACGCAGAAAAAGTTTTTCTGTTTCTTCATACTCAAGCTTTTTCAGCCAGGTCATTAATTTTATTTAATAATATCATCAATATTTTACCACTAAATTATTGTTCTCTTACATAAGTATATAAGTACCTACATAATAAGTATTTAGTAATAATTTGTGCGAATCTCGGGCTATTCACCAAAGATACTTATGTTTGTTTGTGTGGAACATTCTAGAATAAAAAGACAGATCTCATTTTTGATACTTGGTCAAATACACAATATGTAGTGCCTTTCGTAACTAAGGTTCGGTAAAGCCCGGTGAAGTTGAAAAAACTTCGCGGTTAGCAACAAATTAGCCATTAAAAAATGCTAAGGTTCGAATTTCAAAACTTTATTAACATAATTTTTGCAATCAATATACATTTTAGGGCGTAGGGAGCGTCTACAAAATACGCACCAAACGCAACAATGTTTCACTTGATCACCTTGAGACTCTACCATTCACCAATTACGGAAAATCCGTATTATTCAATAATGTAGTGTCAACAATTTGTTTATTGTATCTATTCACAGGAAAATACAATGGAAATTCAACCATAAAAGTAATTAGAATGTAATAAACGACACTTTGGTTGTAGTTCTAAATAATAAGAGAGTCAAAAGAGAAAAGAGAGAGATCCGTCTGCAAACAAGCAGATGGATTTCCTGATGTTAAGAAATTCACGCCGCCTAGAGACACCAAAGGTGTTAATGGTGCGTTGCCAACCTGACGCCGGGATGTTAGACCTCGAGCAAAAGTAAGTTTACCGGCTACCTTACCCTCCAAACCGGAACACGTCATGACGTTATGGCGGCAAGAACAAGTAAGGCGGTGGTACCAATCCGGGTGAGTCGCTGCGAAACTCTACCACCTAGTCAGATGTCACGGTGTTAGCGACGGTGAACTTATGCTCGCCTTTTACGAGCTGCCTGGCAAGGAAGGCAGATGATCTATTCTGCAAAGGAGCCCGGACCAACACGGGGATATAAACTTACAAGGTCATAAAATATGTTTAATACGTGTGTTATTCCGATTAAAGAAATTTCTTTGATAATAATTATAATGAGCTAAGCAAATAATGATTGCTTTGACGTCAGAAACAATAATAAAGGGATTTTCTAATGTAATGGCACAAAAAAGACAAGGAAAACGATTAGGTAGAACACATACGCAAGTCAGAATGAGCCAACATAATATAACATTCATTAACAGGTTCTTGTGTGTCCGTTTTAAATTCAAAGAATTTTATTTATCAAAGAAAGAATTAAATCCTTGTATAACATTTTTTTTCATATCTTACTTATATGTACATATTATATATTTCATATATAGGTTATTACCTAGTACTTAGCAGGTAACTAATGATATAATTTAGATTCTAGGTTACCAAAAATACGCATAATTGAGTATTACAAAAAAACAGGAAAGAAGAGAGTTTTGGAAATCGATTGAAAACATTTTCTTACCAACTTTGAAAAGGAAGAGGTTATATATTTTAAATGTATATTAATCGATTTCTCTGTAATATGTGAACCTATTTCTAAAATTTTTTTTTTTTAAGGAGCGGGCTTCTGGTCTCATTGGCACCAAGTCTGAATCTGAAAAATCTGAAATCTAGGGAGATAGCACATTTTTGTGTACGCAGATGTAACAGTGATCATTAGCCACCATAGATATTACAGGTGTGTCGCCGTCTTGTGGCTGGAATGTTAGACCTTTTGTGCGAGTCTATCGGTTACCCTACCCTCCAGGCAGAGTCATTATGGCGGCAGGAATATGTAGGGCAGCGGATCTCTACCCGGGAAAGTTGCTGTACGGCACTCTACCACCAGTGGTCTTGTTAGTGATGACCTATATTTTGACCAGCTCTCGCCTCAAGAGATGCCTGTTATCAATGGTATCTATAAATCACAGTTGTTTCTTACCATCAGGAGAGCATATGCTAGTTCGCTGACCTTTAACATAAAACATTTTCTTCGTGTTGGTCCTTGCTCCTTTGCAGAATAGACCACCTACCTTCCTGCCAGGCAGCTCGTAAAAGGCGAACCGTTACCGTCACTAGCACTTTAACATCTGACTAGAGTAGAGTTTCGCAGCGACCTGCCGTCATAACGTCAGTGCTTGCCGTTGACGTGTTCCGGTTTGGAGGATACGGTAGCAGGTAAACTTACTTTTGCTCGAGGTCTAACATCCCGGCCTCAGGTTGGCAACGCACCATAACCACCTTTGGTGTCTTTAGACGGCGTGAATTTCTTGCCATCAGGAAACCATCTGCTTGTTAGTCTTTCCATATTTTTTTTAATAATCTTTATTCACATGAACCATACAAATGGTATTTGTGCGCTCGACATTTTTTTAAACTACCACCGGTTCGGAATCGCGGCCTGACACTAAGAAGATCCGGCGAAAGAAACTCAACGGGCTTGTCTATTTTCAATATTAATATTTACAATATAATCTAGTGTAATATCATAAAAAAAAGTACAAGAACATGAAGATATTCATCGTATCTGTAAAGGAATGAATGTGCAATCTAAAGAATGTCAGTCTCTACATATACAGACATATGCAAACGGTAACCTATTGTTCTGTACAACATATCCCTTAAGGGGACAAGGTTAAATGTTTACATTGCAGATAATCAGATAGCCTGCCTAGAATTAATAAGTTAACGCGAAACGAACAGTACATGTATCTAATTAAACCTAAACAGTGGAACCGGCCGTAAACATCTTTCTACCAATGAGATTTTATTTCGATTTTCACACTAGATTATCAAAATGAGTTTTGATGAAATCGAGAGAAAAGATGGTCGAAGTTTTTTTCATAATTATTGAATTTCGTGTTTATATTGAGTGAAATTAGTTAATTTTGGTAGCATTTTGTACAATTTTGTTATGTGAAAGTGCGCATATGAAATAATCATGAAGAAATTACTTAGAGTATCGCGTATTTCCACGTTGCCGCCAAATCTCACTACATGAGCTTAAGTAATGAAGGCAACGCTTTACCCAAGACCCTGACATGACTTATTGACGACTTATGACTAATTTTGATTGAATCTAGTCTAGAGTGCCATCTCTTTGTAAGCTGATCTACATAATATTATAATCTTTGTCACTCGTACACCATTGCATTTTTGTCTTACACTTACGCTTAAAGTGAGCAAGGGAACGAACCGCAGTAAGTACCTATGTTTGGCATCCATGTGCAGCTCCATCGTTCGTGTTTGTGCATTTTCACCAAATTATATTTATTTACAGATTTTGTTACTCTTCCACTATTCATATGCTGGTACATTATTTCTGTTTTAGATAAAGTATAAGTGTATGTCCGTATTTTGATTACTAATACGAACCTAATTCAATCTTAAAAGGAAATCGGTTTTTCTCACTATATCATGGCCGTACGTCGACCCTGCTAATATTTTATTAAACATCGAAAAAACATCGATGTATCGTTCATAAATATCGATATTTTCGACATCGAAGTTTAATTTTTAAAAACATCGATATTATAATATCGATGTTATTTATGAACGATATTGCATTCTTAATTATTGAATCCCGATTTTGATAAATTTGATGCAAACTTCTACTTGACTAATGGCAAAATACTAACGCGAATGCCAAAACCTAAAGAAAGATTATCAAAATATATTTAACAGCAATTTGTAGTACCTAATAATTTAGAAAATATGTGGTGTTTTGACATGAAGTGACACATTCAAATAACCTGCTAAGTAAAAGTAAAAGAAACGAAACATTCGTAACTAATTAAATTTTAAAATCACAATCAGTACGGCTACCCTTGAATCTCGAAATCTTTCAAATTAGAAATTGGAATCGTATGTGTCATTTTGAGTATTTTTGAACATAGTACTAGCGGATTATTGACATTTAGTTACAGACAAATTCGACGCATCCGGTAAAATATTTTTTGTTCACTATTTACTAGATGTTAACTATTCGGCAGTATTGTGTTCAAGAGTGCCTTAACATACTCGTTTCCAGTTTCCAATATTGCATTAATCGAGCTTTAAGAGTAGCTCTACAGTCGTATTTTTTTTACTAATGGTATTTTAATTCGATTCTCACACTTTTAGACTTTAATTTTTAAGTGTAAACAACATGTCATTTGATCAGATTACATATTTTAAAAATATGAGGTGATTTGACAAATTAAATTACATAACCAAATAGACTACCTAATAAACTGTATATTTACGTACCTACCTAAAAAATCTAAACAGTGTAAACAGCATTTAATATCTTTCTACCAGTGAAATTTACGCTTAAACTGACATCAACACTGCCTGTAATAAAAACGGGCCAAGTAGAAGTCGGACTAGACCACTTGGGTTCCGTTTAACCTGTATATATATAGGTAAGTATAAGTTTACCTATCACGCATTTTATTAAGTATATGATGTAACTAGAAATTTACGATTTTCGCAATTTTTATGTTATCTGTGCTAGACACTGCTTCGTGCTCTAGATTCTAAATGTACCCGGTAGGTTTTGATTTTCCCTTGCAAGTTTCGAAAATTTGGTGAAATTTGTGGCATAAACGGTTGTATCTTTTGATGGCTTAAAAGTTTGATTTTTTATAGCTCTAAGGGACAGTACATCTTAAGTATTTGGTGTAAATTTAAGCTTGGTACATCTTCATGTTCCTGAGAAAAAATATCTTCCCAGATGGTCGGACGGCCGGAAAACAAAGTGATACTATAACAATACGTTTTTCTTTTCGAGGCACGGAACCCTAAAAAGTAATAATATGATGAGAATAATAATATAAATAAAAGCAGGATAGTTGAAGTATTACTAGTTCTGCAATGAACCTATAAATGTCTGCGTACATACGTGAGATAGTGAAACTGATTGCTGCAAATTTTAAATTTTATTTCTTAAAATTTAACGTACTTTTTCCTAGATAACATTTGTACGTCACTAGGCAAGGAGTATTCGTTCTTTTGTAATGTAATCTTTAAGACCTATGACTGTACCTACTTCTACAAATAAATTAATTGAATTGAATTGAGAATCTTTAAGGAATTTTAAACTGTGATTTCTGCAGATTACGAATTTCAAGAAGGTGTCGTGTACGATTAGATAATCAGATAGCTTGCCTAATAAATTAGCGTCAGCAAGCTAACTTCCGTGTCTAATAAAACGTAAGGCCCGCCACATTTATTCGGAATATTGTTACGAAATTCTGTTTTGAAAAAAATTCGAACGCAACAAATCTATGGACCTGCTACAAACGTCAGTAAGTTTTCCGTGCGGACTTTGAGTGGGTTTGAATGGGGCGCCATTTTGTTTCGAAAATTTCGAATTCAGGATATCTTTATAGGCCTTAAGCGGCAAATTCACTAGACATGCCCGCGAGCAGGTCTGCAGACATGTTCGCCGTACCTCGCTATGATCCTTGCATGGTACAACATGGTAGTTCTGATAGTTGCTCATATCGTATCGTCCACGTTTTGAAGTTATATAGTTGTCTCTGAGAGACACCTTGGGTTATCGAGATGCCTATGTCCAGGGTTCCATCTGTTTCTACTTATGCTTAAATTCATAAAAAAAGATTCAGCTATTAATGTAAAACCGGAAAATACGTTCAAATATTTATGCTTATGCACGCTTTCTTAATAGGCTTGTGTCCACCAATAATAAATCGGGTTTGTTGTGGTATCTATAGTTTTGTTATTATTAATAGATGTCAATAAAATTTATTATTTACAATAAAATATAAATATTAATTTTATTTTTAAGAAATATTAAGCTGAAAAAAAAAAACAATTTCATCATGTGACAGTGAACGCCGATCAGAACGCGTTACGTCACAGAGTACGTCCGCCATTGTTATTGTTGACGTTTTAAAACAAAGCAAAGTATCAATTACCAACAACGGTTTGTTTTGTTTTGCACTGAGTGACGTCATTCAGAACGCCATGATAGTTTAGAGCGTTTTCGCGGCAAATTCGTACAGGTAACATAAAAAAACTAAAAATAATAATGTTACTCATCGATTTTTGAAAATAAATTCAGTTATTTCTGTTCAATATCGAATAAAGGAAAGAATCAATCACTAAATACATTTTTGGACACAAGCCTATTGTATTATACTAGCAGTTTTACGCAGCTTCGCCTGCGTAACTTGGCTTCTACTGCACTAGTCTTGATGAAACAAAGCTCATGTCAATCAGGGATAATGCACCATTCTAAAGGTGAAAGAATTTTTGAAATCGCTTCAGTAGTTTAAGAGCGTATTCATTTCAAACAAACAAACAAAACAAATATTGCCTCTTTATAATATTAGTATAAACTAGCGGTCCTCCTAGGGTTCAAAAGGTTATGAAATATACATATAAACCTTCCTCTTCAATCACTTTATCTATTAAATAAACCGCATCAAAATCCGTTGCGTAGTTTTAAAGATAAGCATACAAAGGGACACTAGACACTAAAGGGACTGTCACTGACAGAGGAAGCGACTTTGTTTTATATTATGTAGTGAAGTACAAATAAAGAAGTCCTAGATACAGCCCTGGCCACTTAGCCAACCGACTCACAAAGCGGTGACCAAACAGTGAGGTGCTCACCGATAAATTATCTACCCACACTAGCACACTTTACGACCTCACACCCATTTACGCATACGCTGCTGTGTACATAGCGTTGCCAGGCCTCCGGATAAAGCCGGACACATTCAGGCTTTTTGGTTGCATGTCCGGCCAAATCAGAGCGTGTCCGGCGTGTCCGGCTTTTATAAGGCTTTTTACAGTTCATGAACGACCAAGCGGCGAGCGCAGGCGACGATAGTCGAGTATGGCGTCGATCTAGAATTTAACAAGATTAATGATAATAGTTAAAAAATCTTTGTTTTACATACATATTTTTGTTGTATCCAATGCTGAGACAAAATCCTCAATAATGTAGGGCCCGGCTTTTCTACCCTAATGTCCGGCCAAACTGGCTGGACTGTCCGGCTTTTAGGTTTAGCGACCTGGCAACCCCAGTGTACAGATACGAAATTACGCACGTGTAGAGTTGCGTGTTCACGATCGACGCGCGTATTTCCTTTTTGGTTATTCATAGACATGATTTATATAATTCACTTAATAAGTAACAATAGATAAATAACAGCCAATTATAACCAGTCGAATGCAATCTTGGCGGTTTTCGTTTGTCAAAACATACTAATGATAATTTGTACTTTACTGCATTTCGTTTTTGGAAATTGATTTGAATTTATGGTAGGTACCTACATGAATTTATAACTTGAAATTTATATCTAACATAAAATATTTTCCCCGTATTGTCCTTTGCAGAATAGACCATCTGCTTTCCTGCCAGGCAGCTGGTAAAAGGCAGGCATAGGCTTACGGTCACTAACACTGTGACATCTGACTAGATGGTAGAGTTTCGAAGCGACTCACCCGGATTGGTACCATCGCCTTACCTAATCCTGCCGCCATAATGTCATGTCGTGTCCAGTTCGGAGGCTAAGGTAGCCGGTAAACTTACTTTTGTTCGAGGCCTAACAACCCTCCACCCTCCCTCCACAGACTCTATATACTGTCAAAATGCCTTTGTAACCCATTTAGATGGTAACAGAAGCATTTTGACATTTGTATCATGTTTAGCAAGTAGAAAGAAAACTAATGGCTGTGACTGATGCATCTTTTACTCTGTGGACTGACGGTTTCTTCTGTATGAGTCGATTGTGTCTGTAAATCTTGTTTTACAGTGAATTGTCTGGAAAGCTGAAATATCATTTAAAAATGTAGAGACTATAGATAATCGCCTAGTAATCTATTTATAAGCATTTTGATATAACACAAAATGTATGTAATTGATTTGATTTTTTTAATCAACGAATAATATACTATTTTTTTCAATTACAGCATTTAACTGCTTTTTTACAGGTAGATGAAATTAGATTCCATTTCATGCATGTATGGAGAGCATTTTCCATTGTTTCCCAGCTTGTTAAAAGGCTCAAAAAAAACTAACAGCTTACATACTACTATAGGATTTCCTTGATTCCTATCGCTGATTTGTTTTTGATTTCCCCGTGTTTCCGACTAGGTGGACGGTACGTAACATAAGTAAATACTTATATACCTTGTGTGTGAAAAAGTAAATAGTGCGCGTTTAGGTATGTACCTATATATAAAGATTTTTTGGAGAGCTAGAAAGCTCTACCAATAGAGATAGCGAACAATATATTATGCCATAACAATAAAAAAAGAAAATGTGTATTAAATACTGTTTGATTTAAATAGAATTTAATCAATACCAAATATAAAATAAGCATGCAAGTATTAAATTCCGGTAGTTCTAGTTTTCAATTACAATTTGAATATGTATAGAAAAATGTTAAACTTAGGTATTATCTATGCTTTTTCAAACTAAACAATACGAAGTATATTCTGCGATGACATAACATACTTATAGAATAAATCATGTCATGTAAATTTAAAGTTAAGGTTACTTTTTTATGTTATAGGGAGGCAAACAAGCAGACGGATTTCCTGATGGTAAGAAATTCACGCCGCCCAGAGATACCAAAGATAGTAATGTTGCATTGCCAACCTGAGGTCAGGATGTTAGGCCTCAAGCAAAAGTAAGTTTACTGGCTACCTTACCCTCCGAACCGGAACACGTCATGACGTTATGGCGGCAGGAATAGGTAAGGCGGTGGAACCAATCCGGGCGAGTCGCTGCAAAACTCTACCACCTAGTCAGATGTCACGATGTTAGTGATGATATATGCCTATGCTCGCCTTTTACGAGCTGCCTGGCACAGGAAGGCAGATGGTCTATTCTGCAAAGGAGCCCGGACCAACACGGGGAGGAATGATTCCTAAAAAAAAGAGGATTTGATTCGGGTAGGTCCATAATTTTTTATTTTATGAGCATTTTTTACACACTTTCACATGCCTCGATTTCAATTTTTATTAAATTAATTCATACAGGAAATAAACTGAAAAGTATAAAATAAAAATAACTACGTTAACAAACAGACTTCAAACCTGTTAGTAAATGGCACATATGTATAAATAATAGGTGGTATATAATTAATATTAAATCTAAAGGTTTTTACTTTTTAGTAATTTTTTTGAAGTCGGTTTTTTAACGTAGTTATTTTTATTTTAACTTAATGAAGCACTTTCTCGCCCATATCCCAGAAGGGGTAGGCAGAGGCACAACCAGAATGTGATAAGTCTACTAAGTCCCAGAATGTGATAGCTGTCAAGCCTATCTCCAACCGGGCACATTTCCAATCCCGAGTAACATTTTTTTTATTAGAAAATTAGAAAAACCCAATTTTCTTTTTGTTGCCCGACCTGGGATTCGAACTTGGGACCTCATGCAGTCAAGTCCAACAACTGAGCTGCCAGACCACAGAGGCGACGATTTTTAACCGTAAATTAAATTGTAGTAACTATTTAAGTTTCTTAGAAAGTACGTCTATAATATTTCTCGTCAATTAAGGAAATCGATCGGACCAGCAAATCATAAATTCTGTACAAGATATCGACGTATCCGTTGTGTTGACACGTTTGTGTGCGTCAGAATATCTATCGGTGGCCGGTATCGTTTTCTGAGAAACGGCGCGGGCGCATATGGCGGGAAGGGGGAGGGGGAAATGGCCGGCGTCAACCATAAAGCCACTGATCTATCGGTCGGTAATATGATCGTTATGATGTATTAAATACAAAGTTTCAGTTGTTTTTAAAACCTGTGGTTTTTTTATAAAACTGCAGTAGTATACATGCTAGAGTTCAGTTTTGTGTGACCGGGATAAGGTTCTATCATTTGACCTATTTATATTGTACATATTATTGAAGTTATACTTCTTTTGGCGCGTTAGGAAAAAATGATGAGGGTAAATTTATACGATGCGCGCGCACACTGTCACGAAAAACTGACATGATGAAGTTAGCTATACTTAGTCTGGCCATAAATACTGTTACACTTAAAAATAAAAAAATATTACATTTGAATTTCGAATCTGTCATTTTTATACGATTGTTCATTGTGTTTTCTC
>NJDD01003523.1:174758-223933 GCA_002245505.1 Calephelis nemesis
AAACTAACACACTGTAAAAGTAATATATGTTATTTGCAGTTAAAAAAATATTTTTTTTCTTTATTACAATATTTATGGCAAGACTAGGTAGATAACATTTTAGTTTTTTGTGATATTTTTATTAAATATTAAATAAACTTTATTTAACTAAATAATGCATTAAGTGTAAGAGTGTATGAGAGTAAGAGAATAATTTATAAACTTAGGTTTATTTTGTTCGTTATATGATTGTTTACTGTAGCTAGCTGTATTATGTCATATTTAGGTAACCTTAATGCCACCGTTTTATTTAACCTGTAATGAATTAGGCAGTTGTATAGCCACGGCATTCACGATTGGTCGAACAAAGACACACAATGTGATAGATGACAAACCTATTATCAACTCTACCACTTACTTATTCCTGCTGCCAAAATAGCTCTGTCATGTTCCAGAACGGAAGGAAGGGTAGTCGGTAGACTTGCATATATACTGTTATGAGCTTTGGCCACAGGATGGTGATGCATCCTACCTATACATCTTCCATATCATCTATTCATCTATCTAATCTATACAATATATATTTATTTCCCAATGTAGGTCCGGGGTCCTTTTGCAGAATTGACCATCTGCCTTCCTGCCAAAAAGCTCGTAAAAGGCGTGTATAGGCTTGACTAACACTAACACTATGACATCTGACTAGGTGGTAGAGTTCCGAAGCGACTCATCTGGATTAGTACCTTACCTATTCCTGTAGCCATAACGTCAGCGCTGTTGTTGTGTTCCAATTCAGATGGTAAGGTAGCCGGTAAACTTACTTTTGCCCGGGGCCTAACATCCCGGCCTTAGGTTGTCAACTCACCCTTACCTCCTTTGGTGTCTCTAGGTGGCTAACCATCAGTAAAACCGTTTTCTTGTTTGCCTTCCAATATCATGAAAAAAACTATAGTATCTATGGCTACGGTCATCTCTATCAGGAGCTTTGTTCGCTGTTTTATCTCAATAAAAATGGAGTAAGACTGGATGAAGTATGTGTTTTTTTTAATGACTAATTTGTTGCTAACTGCGAGGTTTTTACAACTTCACCGGGCTTTGATGAAGGATGTTGTCTAGGCCTTAAGTGTTGAAATTAATGTGTAAAGTGCCTAAGCTCTATCAAACGCACTGAATGTGAGCGGGGAAGCGAGGGACGAAGTGCCGGCGCCCGCGCCTCTGCCAGACAACTCGTCGCTGTCCATTTGACGGTATTTGATCTCGGCGTTCTCGGGTACGCGTCAAACCAGAACGCATAAGAATAATAATGTTATCTACCAGCTGCAGCTTCGGTCGTTTTCTAAATTATAATGCAGAAACTTATTTGGGGATAAAGGTTTCTCTTACTCTAGGTTATAGTTCCCTGGTTTTGAAGTTCAACTGAAGTTTAGCTGAACACTTTACAGGATATGGGTCTTTAAACGACATATAATATGACTCGTAAGAGGCGAGCGTTGGTTTGTTTGTAAGGCCATGAATACTCATTTTTTTTATAGTAAAGTTTTTGGGGTAGGTAGCATTAATAACATCTTTGGTGTCTCTTGGTGATGTCTGTCTTACTTTTATAACCACGTAGTTACTGATTAGCGATTGCACAACAGGTACCTAGTAGGTACTACCTTACCTACCTACCATTTACTTTAAGTATTTTACCACATGAGTAGAAAAAAGGTCGATAGGTACTTAAATCTAGATGTAAAGGAATATCATTTTCGAATTATTTAATTTCAATGTGTGATAAATAATTCATATTTTCAAAACTTTCGTTATCAGGAGTGTTTAAAATTATATAACATAATGGTACTTTACTATATTAATTGCAGTACTCGGTCTATCAGTTATGAAAGTGTCTCTAGATAGAGCCATAATTCGCACCCTCAGTAATATAAGGGCATAATCCAAAAAACTACTTTTGGGAAATCGTGTTTTAAGATACAGTATTTTTTCCGATAATATCATGTGTTCAAATAAATATAATTACCGTGTTATTCTTATGTTTATTCTCTTTCTGCTAGCACTAACCAGTAGCGAATCATTTTGTGCCTTTATCATTCAAAATCCCAGTCGTGTATGGGATTTTAAATGTGAAAATTTTGACTTGGGCCCTTATATTACTGAAGGTGCGAATTATAGCCGCGTTGGTTAAGGGATTAGTGTACACGACTAACTTCACCGATTATCCGCGAGGCTCGGTTCTATTACTAACGGGTGCAAGCATTTCTGTGATTAAGGCCCCATACTAAGTCAGCCAGAAGAGCCAATCACCGCACTCCTCGGTTCCATGATTTCTATGGAATGTTGCGCTCTAAAGTAAACGTCTTAAGCGACAAATCACAATTTTTGACACTATAAAAGTAATTTGAAAAAATTATAAAAACTGAAACACTTATCTTTTAGGTAAAGTACTTATCTATGTTTGTGTTAAATCTGATGTCGATATTTTCATAATTGAAGTAGACAGTTGGGTTTTGCTTTCAAAAAGGGTTAACTTTTCGATTTTTTTCTATCGAGCAAAGTGAAATGAATCGTGTTTTGGAAACACTAGTCTTATAAAGCATATTCATGTTAATCTTGCGTATTTTTGTCACCAAGATCCATGATTGCTTTGTATGAAAAAAACATTGTACTACTGACGTATTTTGGCGTATATGGACCTTTAACATTTAGATGTTGGCATTTCTGGGTTATATTACACTATTATCCGTACAAGTGTTACTATGTAGTATCGTTGACTAATACCCATAACACAAGCATATAATTTGCTTTCTTTAGGATTAGATTCAGTTTGTGTGATTAGTCCAGGGTTTTTTTTAAAAAAAATTATTTTTGGGTTCCGATTTATGACGAATATATGTAACAGAAAACACTAAGCTCATGTGAATATGAGTACAGTAGTACTATTTAAATTACGCGCTTCGGTTATATTCGTCAAGCTTCGGAAAGCCAAATGTATTTTAAAGATATCTATATAGAGTTATTACATAATCATTTCGCTAAAATTTAGATTATGTTAGCCAATTTAAAAATAAAAGTATAAAGTGTAAAAAGAGTAAAAAGTGTAAAGCTGAAGCGCGTAATTTAAATAGTAGTACAGTAGGGTTACTCTTGTATCTCGATATCATGCGAATTGGAAATTGGAATCTTATATGTCACTTTAGGTACTTTAGAACACAGTATTAGCGGATTATTAACATTTAGTTAGGTACAAAGAAATTCAACTAATAGGATGAAATAATTTACAATTTTCTATTAACTAAATGGTAATAATTCGCCAGCATTGTGTTCAAGGGCACCAAAAATGACAATATTCCAATTTCCAAATAGATAATGCATGAATCGAGCTTCGAGAGTAACCCTTTGGAGTTTTGGCGCCATCGAGAGAAAATATAGTCGAAGATTTTTCATAATTATTGAATTTCGTGTTGATATTGAGTGAAATTAGTCAATTTTGGTGACATGTTATACGATTTTGTTCAGTGAAAGTGCACAAATGAAATAATCATGAAGAAATTAGCGTATCCTGTATTTCTTCGTTGCCGCCAAAATCTCATTACATAAGCTTGAGCAATGAGGCCACCGCTTTACCCAAGAGCCTGAGATGACTTACTGACGACTTGTGACTGATGACAAATTATAATTGATAAACATTGATTTATAATTTGATGCAAATTTCTACTTGACTGATGGTAAAATACTAATGTGAAGGCCAAAATTTAAAGAAAGAAAAGAGTAACCCTACTAATCATCACCACAAGACATAAAAGTCAAACAAAGCCAATTGACTGACAGTACATTCTCTATTGTTTATATAATTTGTTATTTACAAGCTGCTAATTGGTCTGGTTTCCACATGATTTGTGTAAATAATTACGTATTAAATGATTTGTGTTTGCTATCTGCTTTATAGTCGGACAGTCGTGCCTAGCACTGTCTGACTCATTCTTTGTCCCTTAAATGGGTCATCACTTAAGTATTTTGCAATTATAGATAAACAATTACAATTTACAAGTCGCCTCTTTGTCTATTATAATAGTATTGATTTATAAAGACACGTAGAGTTTTTACTTTCGAATATCAAGTGTTTTCTTAAGAGGCCTCTTCATAAACTAATCTTTGCTTTAGTAATTATCCCTGGACAGGTTACACAAATTAAATCTAACCCCAAAGTAAGCAAATTATGTGCTTGTGTTACGGGTGTTAGTCAACGATTTTCATACATAAAAGTACTTAAATTCATACCAAAATAAATTTAATAAACACCCAGACCCGGAAATGCAGACATCTAAATGTTCATAGCACAAATGCCTGCCCCCGTCGGGAATCGAACCCGAGCCTTACAATTGGTCAATACATTGGACTACCGGGCGGTCAAAGGTGTTTAAAGGCGTACTTTTCCCATATCTGGATACCTACTGAATTGTTCAAACGTATCTACCTATAAGGTTTCTAAGTTAACGTTATATTGACGTTAATTTAATTTCATTAAACAACTAGCCGACTCGGCGAACTTCGTATCGCTTGAGATTAACAACCACTAACAGTTTGTACGGTTTAATTGGTTTCTCATTTTTCCTGCCAATTTCCCGGTTTCCCTTTTTATGAGAACCTTCTGCAGATAGTAACAAATACAACCAAAAAACAATTAGCAATATAAATCCGTTCAGATGCTATGATCATGCTATATGGGAATTAATTTTTAGATTGATATTTAAACAGACAAGTGGTCGCCCATTGGTCGAAATTCGACCATAATACATTTTAATATCTTATTGATAAGAACGCCATCTTCATTTCTTAAGACTGTTCTGCACTTATCCTACACGTAAACTATAAGTGTGCCAAATTTTATGCTCCTGCGTCCGCGAAATTTTCATAAAAAGGGGTCCAAAGTTTTGGAATCACGTATTATTATAGATTTAGATAGAGCCTATCGACACGCCAGAAAAAAAAACGTAGATATTTTACATAGCTACTTCAAAAGATTTTCATTATTCTACCTATAGCCATTTGACCCCCGGTGGAAAGTGGGTTGTTATATAATATATGTTTGACTCGTATATTTGTGTGAGTGTGTGTCTGTCTTTGGCTATATAACTCAAGGCTATATAACTGATCACTTCTGACTAACTGAACACTTCTTTCAACTAATTGTTCAATACTTTTAAAAAATGTGTAATTACTTAATATAGTTATTTCGTATTTATTTTGTTTTTTTTATTACTTTTCAAAACAATCATTAATGAAAATCATACAATCAATTTCAGTTCGGTAGATAATATTTACTATTAAAAACTAGATAATATACGATTTATCAGGTTCATTTACTTATAAAATACGTATCTATTATATAGGTATCTATCTATAGGTAAATGGTGGTAGAGTTTCGCAGCGGCTCGACCGGAATAATACCACCGCCTTACCTATTCCTGCCGCCATAACGTCATAACGTGTTCCGGTTCGGAGGGTAAGGTAGCCGGTAAACTTACTTTTGCTCGAGGCCTAACATCCTAACCTCAGGTTGGCAACACACCGTTACCATCTTTGGTGTCTCTAGGCGGCGTGAATTTCTTACCATCAGGAAATCCGTCTGCTTGTTTGCCTACCTACAACATAAAAAAAAAATCTAAATTTAAATAATTGAAATGTGGTAAAGATTTCAGTATTTCACGCCATATCCCTGAAGAGGAAGGCAGAGGCACAACCTGCCCTGGTCAAAAAAATTCTAGACAGGCATATTCACAACCAGGGCACCCACGAGTAGCCGAAGTCACTAAATCCTACAATGTGATAGGGGCAAGCCTATCGCCAACCGGGCACATATCAGATTCAGGGCAACGTGATTTTATTAGAAAATTGAAAATGAACATTTCTTCATTTTTTTGGCCGACCCGGAGATCAAACCCGGGACCTCTAGAAGTCAAGTCAGACATCGGGCCCCTAGACCACAGAGGTAGAGGATAAAGGTTTATCTATATATGTGTATGTATGTTTATTCTATTCTTAATGTACATCCTGTGTTGAAGTGGGTACCACTTGCGTAATAATTAGCTATGCAAGTGGCAACTTCTCTAGCTACACCTACACACTATTGGTACTGTTGGGCAAATGTTTGTCTGGTGGAGAATGTCAAGAATATTAATTTTTTGTACACTTATTTGTTTTTAATTAAAGCTAAAAATGATAAAAACAAAAGGAAATACATGTGCAGCCAATTATAGCCGAAATTTTTAACCACTACAGTGTGTGTGTGTGTGTGTAGTCTAGGTCTTTTATTGGTGGATTTAATACATAAACTGTAGTTCTTAATTTCCAGATTCATCATTATTGCACAGCCCCCTTAGTCGAAATGTTTACTTATCCACATGCATAACATTACCGACTTGCCAGTTGCCATGGTGTTGGGTTCGAGACTCGACAGGTACAGGCATTTGTGCCATCAATTTACATATCTGTATACCTAGGTTTGAGTTCTTATTATATTAATTTCGGTATCTACAATACGTATTTCCATATAACAGTTATATCCTTGAGTAACAAATGTTATATACTTATTTCATTTGTTTTCTTTAGGGTTAGATCAAGTCCTTTTAAATTTTTCCAGACGCTATTATTATATAATTTTATTTTTCTTTTTTTTTATGTTATAGGAAGGCAAACAAGCAAACGGATTTTCTGATGGTAAGAAATTCACGCCGCCTAGAGACACCAAAGATGGTAATGGTGCGTTGCCAACCTGAGGTTAAAATGTTAGGCCTCGAGCAATAGTAAGTTTACCGGCTACCTTTCCCTCCGGACCGGAACACGTCATGACATTATGGCGGCAAGAATAGGTAAGGCGGTGGTACCAATCCGGGTGAGTCGCTGCGAAACTCTGCCACCTAGTCAGCTGTCACAGTGCTAGTGATGATAAGCCTATGCTCGCCTTTTACGAGCTGCCTGGCACAGGAAGGCAGATGGTCTATTCTGCATAGGAGCCCGGACCAACACGGGGGTCTAATTATTTATTTAGTAATGTTATATAAAATTATACAGTAATATTGATAAAATATTTTCTACTCTAAGAACATTATAACGAAGTTTAATTTAAAATTAAAACGATTTTAAGCTCCGTTGAGATAAAAAATCGCTCAGCTATAATGCCTCTACAATCCCGTATCAAAGCAAACAAAAGGGGCCAACGTAGATAAAAATATGTTACAAAGAAGATTAATAAGTCAAACACTCTGTTGTCACGAAAAGCTATCATAAGTATCTCAGGCTTATCAGGGCTTAAGGTGGCGCGGTAGGATGATCCCTATTGCGCCACGGATATTTACGACATCGATTACAGGCTTCTGGTCGCTTCTCTCGGGTGGTCTAATCACACGGGGTGGCCTATAATCATGAAGTTTATCAAGAGGCCAACCGCCAAAACCGCAACTGAGCTAGAGATGTGACACCTGTGGTTATAACCAAAAGTTGTCGATGTTATCGATATTTGAGATTAAATTGAGCCATGGAATCAAAATTTATGTAAATTTGAGCAATCGAGACTGATTAAGAATCTGTGATTTTTTTACGGCAAGCGGGCTGATTGTTTTTAATACCTTCGCCTCAGTTCTTATTTGTCCTAATTACAATTTGTTAAATCTTAAGCTAAATACCTGAGTTATTATGTCTATTCTGAAAAATAAGAGAATGATTTCGATAAGTATTTAAAAGTCTCTGAATTCCGTTAAGATATCAAATTCCATTAATAGACATTCAAACCTTGAAATTATAACATATTTAACTAGCTAGCTCAATTAATAATAATAATAATCGTCAAACTTTGTAAAACCAATGAAGGAAAGACGTAGGTACATTCGCCTCTGTGATCTTGAGGACGGCTCCGGAATTGGAATCTTGGGGACTTCTTGGGGTCCCGGGTTCGATCCCCGGGTCCGACAACAAAAAACTAGACAATGTGTATTTCAATTTTCAAATAAAAATAACGTTGCCCGGGATTGGATATGTGCCCGGTAGGCAATAGACTTGCCTCTTATCACATTGCGGGACTTAGTGTCTTCGGCTAGTCGTGGCTGCCCGGGTTTTGCCTCTGCCTACGACTTCGAGGATATGGGCGTGATAATATTTTTTTATTTGAAATTTATCAAATTGACCGTTTAAAAAAATACAGTAAAATAGGTAATGATATTTTAAAAAATATTCAGTGGCTGTTTTTTAAACATTTTTTTTTTCTTTAATACCACATTATGTATGTAATATTTATAATAAAATTGCTGATCAATGGTTCACGTAGCGTGTAGGTACTACCATCAACGCTCAAACATCTCAACCTTATTTTGAATGTTATGTGAATAAGCACGCGGCACTGGCGATGGAACACGACCGTGACACACACTGTCATAAATAAGTAAGATAGTGAATCCCCACAAAAGATGCCACAAAGCACTAATACCAGTGGTAAGTTCTGTGATAGTTATTAATTGTGCGTTATAAATATTTCCAAGTTTTCTTCTGATTGTTTCCACTGTGTATTTAAAATGTATGAGACAGATTATACCTAAATAGTTAATTCGTTTTTTTTTTATAAAAGATCGACATCGATTATGTCACATCAACATCCCTAAACGAAACTTGATACAACGAGCTCAGCGCAAATCAAGAGCACACTCCGTACATCGAATTAGACATTGCAGCATGTTGTATTTCTGACTTGGCGACCGTATTGGTCAGGTACCTAGTGTCAAATCATGTGAAGCTCGCTGAGTAATTTGTGCTTACCTTGGCAATGGAGTTATTTGCGTCATACTAGGTCGACGGCGTTCAAAAAAAAGGGGTCTCTATAAATAATCTCTTTGAGCGTAACCTATAAGCAGCTTAATTTTTAGGTCAAGTAACTCTTGATTTCGTTACAATGCTCGACTGTGGTCGACAGTCCTGCAAGTAGCGGGGTCTTCGAATAATATTCAAACCTCTTGACACTATTGTGTTTAACTTTGTAACACTTGTATTTTTTTCTTTTTCCTTGTTTTTCTATGGCTATTTCAAAAAGAGATTAAAGTTCCTCGAGTTTGTTTTCTAAAAATATTATGCCTATGTGCCTACTCTTCTTTAAAAAAACACAAATTAATCAAAGTAAAGCTATAAAAAAACGACTTCGTTTCAAGTAAATCATCTACGTACACAGAAATTAAGTATTTTCTGCGAGTTCCCTGTTTTTCCATCACCAGATCTAGACTTGGTGATAAAAGGACCACCTCGGAAGTACGCTTTTTTAAATGAAAGAATATTATTTTAATCTGTTCAGAAATCCCCATGTTGGTCCGAGCTTTTGCAGAATAGACCATCTGCCTTCCTGCCAGACAGCTCGTAAAAGGCAAGCATAGGCTTACCGTCACTAACACTTACGGTGCCATTTGACTAGGTGGTAGACTTTCACCACCACGACCGCCCTATTAATTCCTGTGGCCATAAAGTCGGTGTTTGCCGTTGACGTACCTATTCCGGTTCGAACGTAAAGGTAGCCGGTAAACTAACTTTTGCTCGAGGCCCGACATCCTGGTCTCAGGTTGGCAACGCATTATTCCCAACATTAGTGTCTGTAGGCGGCGTGAATTTCTTTTCATTAGGAAATCCGTGTGCTTGTTTGCCTTCCAATATCATAAATAAAATGACGGAGAAATAGATTAACATACATAAAAAAATTTAGGAACCTGTAACCGTCTTTTTTAAAATCGATTACAAAGAAACCAAAGAAAAAAAAACAAATAGACGGATAAACAGATAAACAGATATAGGCTGTCAGATCAAGCAGGATAAGAAAAAGCTGTTGATACAGACACATTTTACTTATTACACAATTTAATACCTATTATAAATGCGAAAGTTTGTATGTTTGTTTGTTACTCCTTACTAGGGTTGCTGAGGATTCCTCTTCCGCATCCTCATAATGGGGAAGTTCCGCAATATTTTGAGTTCCTCAACCGTTACCGCATTCTCATAAATAAAAATAAAAAATCCTCTTCCGCTATCGCTTACTCAAAATTTAAGAGGAAATTCACTGCGCATGCACTGCATGCACTGTGAAAGATTTAAGATTCAATGTTTACCGAAACGGTAGCCTCTGAACCAAACAGTGACAATGAAATTGAAAGTTTACCAATAGAAGGTAGATGCATCGTACTAAAGTTTACTTTTATACAACTAAATTGAAAAAATAACATGCATGAAGACAGCCTTCTATGGTAGAAAAATAATCCGAAATATATTTGGAGCTTTACGAGATGTACGGCAATACTTATTTTTACCTCAATCAACTGTCCCTAGCGAACGATTTGCTGTATTAGTTATAGATTCATGGTTTGGTCCACTGGGAAATGCCCTTTTAAATTATTTAAAAAACGATTTTTACGAATTTTAGCACACACATAGAGGGTAAGATAGACTAACATTTAGGATCGTTTTTTTAAAAACTCCTGTAAGACCATTTACCACGCGGGCAACGCCGCGGGCAGCAGCTAGTACTCAATATTTGCGTTAGACAAAAATATACTTACATTAAAAATTGAAATACGAGCTACTGAGCAGTTGTCAAAAAAAAGATTTACGTCATGGCCGGTCAGTGTACTTGATGATGTTATGCTTCATGTTATCCAACGAATATGACCTTCTTTTTTCAAAGAATTTAGCTACTCTATTTACCTATTATAATATTAATAATTGTAATCCTACTAATATTATAAATGCGAAAGTTTGTAAGGATGTGAGTATGTTTGTTACTCTTTGGCTGAACGGATTTGTCTGAAATTTGGAACACACATAGATTGTGACCTGGATTAAAATACAGGCTACTTTTAACCCCGATCGCAAAACGGGTTCTTGCGAAAACGCGGGCGAAGCCGCAGGTAACAGCTAGCATTACATACATACATAATATCTTCCTGCAAAATCCGTTACGCGGTAGACGGAGAGTATCGAGTACCAAATGAAACGATCCTTGCCTAGCTTCCTCCACATGATTTAAGCATTAGAAAAAGTAGAGGGGGTGACAGTCGTCACATTTTAAGAATACAGCCTATACCTAGGTATGTTTTTTATGATATTTGAAGGGAAGAAAGCAAACGGATTTCTTGATGGTAAGAAATTCACTGTAGTTAATAACTCGCTAGTATTGTGTTCAAGAGATACCTAAAATGACAAATCCGATTCAAATTTGCATGAAATCGAGATTCAAACGTAACCTACTGGTAAGAACACACACACAAATTTCATATTTCAGGCTAGCTGCTAAAATAATTGTTGAGAACATATTCAATTATGAAGACTAATATTAGGCTACTGAAATTGCTGCCAACCATGAGTAATATACTAACAAATAGCTACACACCTGCTTTTGTTTCTTTCCATGACAAATACCCAGAAAAATCCACAGACACACACATTTCGAAATACAATGTAACATAAGTACAATAAGTATAAATATAATGACGCTAAATCTGTTTCTCTTTTATATATTCATTATATGTCAAAGATTCTAACAGACGTTACGTCAAATTCATATAGTCCGCTGAAGTTGTAAAAACCTCGCGGTTAGCAACAAAAACGCTTAAGGAAAACTGCGGTTTTTATTCGTTACTACTTATACGTGGGTTACACTATAAGTTTAGCGTAACTTAAAAAACAACGTGTTATGACCAAAATATTATGTTTATTGCTATTTAAAATAATCTCCTTTACATTTTAAACATTTTTTCATGCGATCGAACCATTTTTTTTAAAACAGGAGGACCACAGATCTGAAGGCATGTTTTCTACGTGCTGATTAGACGCTATCCCTGCCTCTTCGGAGTTAGTGAAAGTAAAACCTCTCATCAAATCTTTAATTTTGAGGGAAAAACAAAAATCACAGGGTGCTAAGTCAGAGCTATGCGCAGGATGAGTGACGAGACGTACTATTTTCCTAAAACTCTAAATGCTCATACCAATCCCCAATAGTCCTCGAATTGTCTCATAGGTAACCAAATAATCACAGGTAATCCGGGAGTTTTCTTCAATTGACCGCTTAACAGTAGCCACATTATTTTCGACGGCAGTTAAAGGCCCTTTACGAAATTCGTCATGTAAAGAAACTCGACCTCTCTCAAATTTAGCAAACCATCGCCTCGTGGTACTCAAACAAGGTACTTCTCTCCTAAAAGCATTTTGAAGACGAGCGACACAGTCTTGCGGAGAGAGAACTTTTAAAATTATAAAAAGTCGTCGCTCTGAAGTCTTTTCGACTTAATTCCATTTTCGTTGCGTAGGTACGTAGAACTTTGATGTGTGATAAAAAATAATTGACAAATAATTTCCCGCCAATTGTTATTTTTACTATTTAGAAGGTTGCAATGTTTTAAAAATATAACATTCGAAATTCAAACAGTTCCGATTAGCTATAAGTCCAAAACTTTTAGTGTGCCCCATGTATCAACTACAAAACACCTTTCAATTGGATCCAGACTACTGTTGAGAATATATTATGAGTACACAGACAACCATATAAAATTAGCCACATTCCCTTTCAAGACCAATAGAGTTACTCTTGAACCTCGATTCATAGAAAATTGAAAATTGGAATCGAGTATGGCGTTTTGGATAGTCTCGAACACAATACTGGCGAATTATTAACGTTTATTTAATAGTAAACAATAAATTATTTAATCGGATTCGTTGAATTTCTTTGTAACTAAATGTTAATAATCCGCTAGTACCTATTGCGTTTTTAAGAATAATCCTACAAAGCCTGATCAATTTTATTATCCTCTTCGGGGATATGAGCGTGAAGATTTTTTTTAAACCAGTACTCTTCAGAATCCAACACAGTCTAGTATGTTCTTGTAAGTTACTTATAATGCCCGATAATCGTCTTCGTCCATATGTCATTTTTTCTGCGATCCATTAAAAAATGTTTCTCTCCATTTGCGTCTTAGTATGCTAAGACTAGATTGCAAATTGTAAGTATCTAGGCAGAGGCACACCGGATGCTAAGACTAGATTGCAAATTGTAAGTATCTAGGCAGAGGCACACCCAGGGCACCCACGACTAGCCAACGACACTAAGTCCCAAAATGTAATAGGTGGCAAGCCTATCGCCAACCGGGCACATAACCAATCCCGAGCAACATTTTTTTTTGAAAATTAGAAAAACCACATTTTCTATTTGTTGCCCGATCTGAAAATCGAACCGGGGACCTCATGCAGTCAAGTCCAACACCTAGACCGCTAGACCATAGAGGCGAAACAAACCACGGAGTAGATACCGGTTTTAGTAAACATAATATTGTTATTAGTCAAATGGCCGCATTCCAATACGTCAACATTTAAAATATCAATAAGCCACAATTTGTAAGACTCAGAAATATCAATTAACTTTTATTTTGTCATCTGACTAGGTGACAGCGACTCGCCCGGATTGGTACCACCGCCTTACCTATTCCTACCGCCATAACGTCATGACGTTCCGGTTCGGAGGGTGAGGTAGCCGGTTAACTTACTTTTGCTCGAGGCCTAACATTCCGGCCTCTGGTTGGCAACGCACCATTACCACCTTTGGTGTTTCTAGGCGGCGGGAATTTCTTACCATCAGGAAACCCGTCTGCTTTTTTGCCTTCCAATGTCATAAAAAAAAACAATTGTATACAGAAAATGTTCCGGCTAACTTCCTTTTTCCTTCCTTCCTTGTTCACTTTGTATGGGAAAAAATAAAATGTTGTTTTTCCTAGTTTCCCCACAGTTTTTCCCTTTATCCTATTTTTTCAACCTTCCCTGGATTTGAACAAGCAGTTTAAAATCAAAATTAGACCTTCGGTTCAGCCATTCTCGAGACTAGTGAAGAGAGATTTTTAAATATCTGTATAGACTAGCTGTCTTGGCGAACTTCGTTCAACTCATTTTGTTTGAGAAGTAAAACTTAAACTATTGTTTTTTCATAGTTTCTTTAAAGTTTTTTCCTTTTTTCTTATTTTTAAACCTTCTCTGGACTTTTACAAATAATACAAAACCAAAATTAGCTAAATCGGTCCAGTGGTTCTCAAGTATTAGCGAGACTAACGAACAGCACGAGACTAACGAAAATCAACTACAGACAGCTAGTCTATATAGACTTGCTGTCCCGGCTAACATCGTTCCACTAGTTCTGTTTGTGAGGGAAAGCTTAAAATATTGTTTTTTCTAGTTTTCTCGAAGACTTCTCGTTTTTTCTTATCTTTTAAACTTTCCCCGGAAGACAAATGATTCAAAACCAAAATTAGCCAAATCGGTCCAGCTGTTCCAACTTCGTATTGAAAATAGTCACAATTTTGTATTGAAAATGTCGATTTAATGACTGATTAAAGACAATTGACGTCTCTGAGCCTGGCTATAGGTAAGTCACGAGTCACGGAATAGAGAAATAAGTGAAGCTGTTACAAGATAATTTTACTATAGTCAGAGATTAATAAATATAAAAATTGTAATTATATAATAGTAGCGAATACTAGAGATTAGTAATACGTCCAAAACTTTGGACGCTTTTGTACGAAAAATTGCGCGGACGCAAGAGCATAAAATTTGGCATACTTATAGTTTATGTGTGGGAGAAGTGCAGAACGCTAATATTTTTCAATAATAATGCAAATAAAGTGCCTTAAATCAATATAAATTATTATCCACACGACCATGCATTTGACACACACAAACAAATATATTGGTAATATATCATTGGGTAATAACGATAAAATATCACAGATGGCGCACTATAAAGTTTGGATACAAAGTAGTTGGTCTTGAGAAATGAAGATGGCGTTCTTATCAACAAGATATTAAAATTTATTATGGTCGAATTGCGACCAATATAATAGTAATAGTAATACATAAATATTGTCTTTGCTATAGTCCAAACATTAAAATGAGACCATTTAACTACACTTACAAACACGTATTATACTCGTAAAAATTCGTTCGAACGGTAGTTTTTGTTTTAGAAATAATAGCCTCAATTACTGGTTTTTTTCGTCATATATTTACCTAATTGACTTTATAGCTCGTCACTATATCACAAAAAGAAGTAAAGATCTATATATTTTTATTAGTGAAATCCGCAAAAGAGTGAGATTAAAAAAAAAGCGTTGGTGTTAAAATGAGAAAGAGCATGGTACGCTGGTTTGGTTATGTGGAAAGAATGACAAAAGAAATATTGACCAAACGGATACACAATGCGAATGTGGATGGATGTACCCGGGTATACCAAGATTGACGTTTCACGATCAGGTCGCTCGGATATTATCCGAGGATGGTGTCAAGAGTCTCCGAAACCGTTTTGTTTGTATGAAGAGGGTAATCAAGGCCCCATACTCAGTCAGCCAGAAGAGCCAATCACCGCACTCCCTCGTTCCATGATTACTATGAAATATTGCGCTCTAAAGTAAACGTATTAAGCGACAAATCACTATTTTTGACGCTATAAAAGTAATTTGAAAAAAAGTATAAAAACTGAAACACGTATCTTTTAGTTATAGTACTTATCTATGTTTATGTTAAATCTGGTGTCGATGTTTTCACAATTGAAGTAGACAGTTGGGTTTTGCTTACAAAAAAGGGTTAATTTTTTTTATTGAGCAAAGCAAAATGAATCGTGTTTTGGAAACACTAGTAAAGCATATTCATGTTAATCTTGTGTATTTTTGTCAGCAAGATCCATGATTGCTTTGTATGAAAAAAATCAGTAAACTGCTGACGTATTTTAGCGTACATATGGCCCCTTAATGTGAAGTAAGCCAGACAGGTTTGTCAGGATGGTGAGATTTGGCACTTGATACTCTCTGCCTACTGCATAAGGGACTTGGCGTGAAATTAAGTATGTATGTAAACATATTGATTGTTATTTAAAATAAACAACAATAATTTATATTTATTACATGAATGGTGCCATGAAAGATGTCAGCTCTTTTCAAATTTTAGTTATATTTACATTGATGTTGATTGTTGGTGTTTTCATTTTTCACACACAATAACATAGAATTTCAGCAATTTGTTAAAAATGAGCATATGAACTTGTCGCGAGCTGATTATTAAATACTTACTTATCTACATGCCACGTCCCTAGTGAAGTAGGCAGAGAGTATCGAGTACAAATATAACGACCCTTGCAGACTTGCCTAGCTAATAGCTTCCTTGACATACATTACTCTTTTCATATAAACACGTGTTGCGCCCGGCGCCTAACGCCGAGCGACAAGCCGCCAATATTCCTCCTTCCAATCCACCCAGTAACCAGAACGCAGCACCAAGTCGAGGTACGGTCTCCCGAGAGACAGCCCTTGGTGCTGGCGTTGTAGGCATTTAAATAATGTCTCGGGCTGGGCACTCTGCTCGGCCCACAAAGCTCAGTGAAGTTGCAAAAAATTGCTAGATTAGCAACAAAATTAGTCATTAAAAAAAAAACACGCCGATTTCGGAGACTCTTGACACCACCCTCGGAAACAAATCGACCGACTTGATCGTGAAATATCAACTCCCCGAGTATCTCATTGTATATTCGCATTGTATATCTGTTTTGTCAGTCTTTCATCTTTCATTCTTTCCTCATGACCAAACTACTGCACCATGCCCTTTGTCTCTTTAACACTAGCACTTTCTCTTGATCGTACTCTTTCTCGGATCCCACTCGGTAGCGATATCATGTCAACCAAATGTTTTCTTTTTTCAAACTTTTTCGGGCACACCCATAACCCCAACTTTCGCTTCCATAAAGTAACGTTAGGATAAGCAAAGAATCATACAAAGCGAGTCTAGCACCGTAAAATATACTCGTTTTGAAATAGCTCACCCAGCGTTCTATTCCATTCCCACCACATACTCTCCTTCTACATCCACTTTGTACCTTCCATCCCTGCTAAAATCATTACCAAGATACACAATTTCATTCATTTGTTCCAGCACTCGCACTTCCGTTGGCATTTTCCATTCTTCTTGATCTGAGGTCAATGCAAATATCATTGTCAAGAACGATGTGTAGAAGATTTTCTTGCAGGAATCTGAAGGTAGCCCGTACCTGTCAAATACAACCATGATAAATTCAAAATTCATAATGTCTGAAGTAACCACGGAGTCAAACCTAAAAAACATTATATAAACTAAATTATAACCCTGGTGTAAAAAGTAAAACAGTGCTATTTATTTATTTAATTATTTATTGTACACAATTTATGACATAAAAAATGGACAGTGATAAACAGAAATGCACAAACGGTGGGCGTATCTTTAGGTCTACAGATTTCTTCCAGCCAACCCTAAAATTTTTAATCTGTGATGAAACAGTGGAAGGCATCATGCACAATAAATAAATAACCTAAACATGATAATATAAAAAAAAATGTGTGCGTGTACTAGCGTACACTCGTAAGATGTGAAACTTCTTTATGACGTTATTTTTCAAAAAATAATTTACTATATGCAACTTTACAGAAATTGGTTAAATAAAGTTTATTGCCAATCCCTACTCCGCTGAAGAAAGTATACTTCGAATCACGCGTGATAGGGATAAGAACAAAGATGGCGCGTAACGGAAAAATGTGACGCGTAACGAAAAAATGTTACACTATTTTTTTTTCCAACCCCGATAAAGAAGTTTCACTTCAATAAAAACTCATAACAATGACATACTATAAAACAATGTAAAGAGTACAATATAAAGAGGTTACAATAAATATGTATAGAGTGCTATGCTTTTTAAGTCTAAAAAAATCTAATTAGTCTGATACTGCCAATGTCTAATAAGTACGTGTTTGCACAACATATTATACCTAGTTTTATTATAAACAGAAATAGCGATATCTGAGCACCGAGGTCCGGACCTGGTGTCAGAGGGCAAGTAGATTGCGTTCAGCCATGTTTACAGAAAGACTTGTTTCATATACGCCGACACTTAGATCTCACCGAAAGACCGGTATCAATTAAGAAGAAACTGAGGCACTATAATCAGCAGGTTAATGACGACAATATATCGCTGAAGATAGTTCTTGGAATTGCAAATTTTAGTTTTCTGAGAGCTCATTTAGATACTTAATCGGTCAGTGACGTGAGCGATGTGGACTGCATATTATAATTAGTTGCCAACGTGAGCGATGGTGTCGGAAATAACACAGGGACGGCTTTGGCGCCAAGTGGCATCGTGACTTCATCGATAGCTAATGTCGGTTCGCAGTCGGACAGGCACCGGCCCGCCAGCCAGTCCTCCTCGCGTCATCTGTCTTGTGACTTGAGCTATTTATGACGCTACGGCGCGACACCTAGCTGATTTATTTAGCAGTACCTTGTCACGTTGCTAAAGGGTACTCTTTAACGATAATATACTAGTTGCAACCCACGCTCAAACTTAAGGGCCTTTTATGTATAGGTATGAAAACTTTCGAAACAACATACCTACCTTAATAAAAAACATCCTCTCTTATATCAAATTCTTGGAACGGAACAAAAGAAAAACGTTAGTTTTTTGAAGAGCTATCTTTGTGTAGATTTCAGATTTTGGATAGTAGTCCAGAAATATATATATAGTCTGGGAAAAACTTTTTTTTATGCGAGTGGTCAGCAAATGACGTTCCTGATGAAAAGGATAACCGTGTTCGGGGCCGTCTTAGATTAGGATGCCCAAGGGCACACGAAAACTTGGGGCCCTTTTGGAATATAAAGAAATCAAACTTTACAATTTTTTTCACTATGATTATTTGGCTTATCCATTACATTTTTTTATTACAGTATGTCATTAATAATATTGGTAAGCAGCGTTTTTTTTATGTTAACGATAGTAATTTCTTTCAAGATTTCTATTGAGCAAATTGTTCTTTTAAATCCTCAAACTCAATTTCCTGAAGAATGTCACTTTCTATGCTCATAATTATTGACAAGTTACTTAGTCGTTTACAAGCTGCGAAATAGAATGCTACCAAATTAGGGCAACGAGAAAATCGCAATGCACCCAACCAAAACATTTTAAGGTTAAATGTGAGTAAAATGGACCTTCCTCTGAGTATAGGGGCCCTGGGCACTGGCCCCGTGTGCCCTTATGGTAAAGACGGTATTGGCCATGTCCATTGATAATACAGGTGTGTCGCTGTCCTAATTGTTTAAGTCTATCTCTACCCTCCAGACTAGAGCATGACACTCTCACAATGGGGTCACGAATAGGTAAGATAGATAGGATAGATGTAGATGAGATAGAATAGATAAGATAGATAGGTAAGATACCCGAACAAAGTGCTGTACAGCTCTACTGCAAGTATTGTTGTTTGTAATTACTTATATTTTAGCCTATACTCACCTATTACACGCCGCCTGAAAGGCAGGTAGACAAAATTAAGGCCTCATACTCAGTCACCCAGAAGAGCCAATCACTGCGCTCCCCCGTTCCATGATTACTATGAACAATGGCGCTCTAAAGTAAACGTCTTAAACGACAAATCACTATTTTTGACACTATAAAAGTAATTTGAAAAAAAGTATAAAAACGGAAACACTTATCTTTTAGGTATAGTACTTATCTATGTTTACGTTAAATCTGGTGTCGATATTTTCATATTTGAAGTAGACATTTGCGTTTTGCTTTAAAAAAAGGGTTAATTTTTTTATTTTTTCTGTCGAGCAAAGTCTGTCGAGTAAAGTCTAGAAAAGCATATTCATGTTAATCTTGTGTAATTTTGTTAGCAAGATGATTGCTTTGTATAACAAAAACAGTAAACTGCTGACGTATTTTAGCGTATAGGTATGGCCCCTTAATTACTTTGTAGTAGTTAGGGTCAGCAATTAAATTGGGAGGGCAAATTGCACATTCATATATGTAGGTTATTCGTCCGACTATTAAAGAGTACTATTACCTGCATCCGCAATTTATCATAATATATTATGAAATGGCGATATAGACTATAAAATTACCGCTGTAATAACACAATACATTTTCCTGGTTTTCGTTTTCGTCATTCGTCACAATTTCCCATGAATTTAGATATTAAAATAATGTTTACCATTTCCGCTCAATTTCGTAGAATCGCTACCCAAGAGCTGAAGCCTTATTCATACTAATAATCGTGCATAATGCTCGGGCATAACGTGTTAGAGCTACACCTTGTGAAATTCTTATATGGTTTCTTTACAAACCATGCTGTTTATAAATACTAGCATGTATCTACTAGATTAACTTTGGTGTCTTAGTTTAAAGATTCTGAAAAAGCAGAATACGTCATCTTCAGACTTTAATGTCTATTGATATTTTTACTCAAACAAACAAAAAGTAAACAGGTTCTGAGTAGGTAAGTAATCATTGCAGGAGGCCGACTATACATACATACATACTGCATATATATTTATCAGTAGATAACACAATAATGCGGTTTTGGGGATAATAGGTGTACACCCCGCCCTTTATAAATATAAAAATAAAGGACATCGATTACTTTATTTTTTTTTAATTATACCATACAAGAAGAATTTGTTATGCGTTTTTAGAATACTAAAACTTCTACAACTAGGTAATCTAACACCGGATCGGAAATTGGTCACACACTTAGAAGATCCGGCAAAAGAAACTCGTTTTATTTTTATATTTACTGTATCTTCATGAGATAGGCAGAGACACAACCAGGGCACACACAACTAGCCGAAGACAATACGTCTAATAATGTGATAGGTGCAAGCCTTTCGTCAACCGGACACATATCCAATCCCGGGAAACATTATTTTTATTAGAAAATTGATAAATACTCATTTTCTTTTTCTTTTTTTTTTGCCCGACTTGGGGATCTAATGCGGGATCTTCAGAAGTCAATCCAACGCAGGGCCACTAGACCACAGAGGTCAGACCACAGAGAGATAGAGATTTTACATATTTTACTGGTTCATCAAAAATTAAATCAGTTGAAATAGCGCGACAGTAGTAAAATTTTCGTTTTATGTAACATTAGATTTTGACAAGGAATAGTATCTTAACTGCAGGACAAAAATGTCTACAAACGTTCGAAACTGCACACTCACACAAACATACGCATCGACGAGGCCCCTAAGCGGTTGTCGCGGTGCTGCAGTACAAGCGAGTGCCGCGTCAATACGAGTGGTCACATTTTTATGCCCCTATCTTACGAGTATTTGCTATCTCCAGTGATCAATAGAAATACAATAGAGATAGCACATACAAAATACATCATTTGACAGCTTTTTGATGTACTTTAGCCAGTGATGAGAGTGAGTGACTTCTGGCTGACTGAGTATGGGGCCTTAACTTATATAAACTTAACTTCCTTTTTCGGACATTAATTTTTTTATAAATAGCTGACCCTACAGATGTTGACCTATCTTAACTTTGAATGTTGATTGAATTCAAGTGTTGATCCGATGTTGATTGAAATCAACATTCAAAGTTAATATGTTGATTGAATTCAAATTCCAATCAGTTAAAAGGTATGTTAGGTAAAGTTTTGACGAATGGACCATTTTTTTTGGTCACTGTCAGAAGAAGGTTCTTATGAACCAAAAAACCCGAAAACGGACAGGAAAATGGAAAAAATATGCTATAATCCATACAAAATGTAAGTAGCTGTTGGTGTTGAGCAATACAAAGTACGCCAGGCTGGCTAGTTATATATAACGGTTTTAATGTGTTCTTAATTTAGTCTCAAATTAATCAAATAATAACAAATAATTAATAACGTAAATAGAGTATAAAAAGTTCATTATATTGCTGCGTATTTTTTTACACATATTTATTCTTTTTGTAAATTCTATAATTCGTTGTTACTATAAGCCGTTCTTCTGAATTCAACTTATTTCTTCAACCTTTTGTCTGCTCTACCTTTAACAAAAACGTCTGGACCAGCTTTGAATTGTAAAGCTAGCCGAACGACTTAGATTATATAATACTTCATTCAGGTAGATAATTCCCTTTGTAATAATAATTATTTTTTATAATGGAACATTTACAGTTTGTATTTTAGAAATGTATTTTTCATTCATGATGTTTTGTCAATGACCGACCTGTTGGTCGAAGGGTTAGCATTCAAGCTTAAAGCTACCGACCATCGGTGAGTGTTGGGTTCGATTCCTGATAGAAGCAGATATTTAATGAATACAGAGATATACTTATTAAATTAATGTGCTTATCTATTCGACTATTTCTTTTATTATGTACCTAGAGTATTATTGAACCTTACCTACATTCCGCTAATTCCCCGTATTGGTTCAAGTTAAACTTTGTTTCAGGCAAAATCGGTGTAGTAGAAGCTAAGTTACGCAGGCGAAGCTGCGTGAAACTGCTAGTGTATCATAAACCAACAAGCCTACTGGTAGTACAGTATCGTGCAGCAATTTGTTGGGATCTAGCACCTATTCCTGTCGCATAGTGACTGTCATATTACGCTCTGGATGGTAGGGAAGTGGACTTGGAAAATATGCCTCACATACCGGTCACGGGACGACTACGCACTTGTAGCATTTATGGTGTCTGTAGACACCATAAATGTTGTTTCTTACCATCAGAAGACCCGTAACTTATTCGACAGCTCCCATTAATAAATAAATTACAAATAAATATCCCTGGACAAGTTACACAAATTGAATCTAACCCCAAAGTAAGCAAATTATATGCTTGTGTTATGGGTGTTAGTCAATGATTCTAAACTATGTATTACTAAATAATAATAATAATAAATAATATAACAATACTTAAATAGATACCGGAATAAATTTAATAAACACCCAGACCCGGAAATTCAGACATCTAAATGTTCATCACACAAATGCCTGCCCCCGTCGGGAATCGAACCCGAGCCTCGCGCTTGGTCTGTGTAGTTAGTCGTGTACACTAGCCACTCAATCAATGAATCATCCCGAGAGAAATTCACATTTTTTTAATATCTATAGGATTGTAACTTATTTCCCACAGATGTAGAGTCTCAAGAACCAAATGTCTAGAAAACTTACCAGAAACAGTTGGCCATAAACGAAATTATCAGTGGCAACACTTTTAACGGTCCATAAAGAATTGTCGCTTCTGTGTCTGTGCCAAAAATACAGTTCGCTTCACAGTTAGGGTTATGTTCCCGCCTAGATTTTATGAGCCATACATTCGTCCGGCTGAGCATCGTAAATATCTTTGCAGCCATCTGCAAGTGCAACACACAATATGACACTAACTTATGATACTTCTGCTCTAAATAAAATTTCCTAATATACTTTACTATAAATAAATATGTGTATACTATTTCTATTATCTACGTATTCTATTTAAATTATGCGCTTCGGCTATATTTTTTCAAGCTTCGGAAATCTGAATGTATTTTAAAATATCTATATAGAGTTGTTATTACAGAGTAGGTCAGCCAATTTAAAAATAAAAGTATAAAATGTAAAAAGAGTAAAGTGTTAAACCGAAGCGCATAATTTAAATAGTAGTACTGTATAGGACTTGCGTAGTTTAAGAGTTAACTTAAACACTTAAAGCCAAAGGTCGAGTTTGATTCCTGACGGAGACAGGCATGTACATGGCAGGTAGGTGCCTACTAGCTGTTTCGGCGAATTTCGTACCGCCCGCCACATTGTTTCTTGTTACAATTCTATTTAAAATCTTTCATTTGCTTGCCTCCTAACTATATACTAATATGCCAAAACTTTGGACCCCTTTTTACGAAAATTGTGCGAACAAAGGAGTATGAAATTTGTCACTCTTATAGTTTATGTGCTGGAGAAGTGCAAAACGCTAATATTTTTCAATAAATTACATTAAATCCATAAATAAAACATTACCCACACTACCATGCATTTTACAGACAAACAAATACATTAATGATTACAATAAAATAAAAGATCACAGATGGCGCACTAAAAAGTTTGAAAACAAAGTTGGTCTTGAGAAATGAAGATGGCGTTCTTATCAACAAGATATCAAAATTTATTATGGTCGAATTTCGACCAATGGCCGCCCACTAGTGATTTTAAAAATGTGACATTTGAACATGAACTAATGGATATTAACGTCAAGACAATAATAGTCCGAGAGCTACGACCCTATTAGTATAGCATATAATTAGTTAATTAGTATGAATAAAGTTTCTTTTTTCACTGTTAAATATGTTCACGATTTAATATCTGACTACCCTCGACTTCATCAGCATAGAATAAATTTCCAAGCAAACTTTTATTCCCAGTTATAAGTCCTCCTTTCTTCTTTGGGAGTCCCGTTCTTGAGAGATTGGTTATTGAACAAAATAGTAAAAGTATCCGCATTAAATTTTATACAGCTTTATGTACCTAGACCTAGGTTGCCTCTTACTATTAGTAGAGCCGTGAGCCTTTTCACTGCCATCTATATCTATAGAGATACCATAGATGATATAAGTGCGTCGCTATCCTGTGAACGAGATGGTAAGTATATGCACGTTTATCCTCCCTTCCAGTCCAGAACATGACAGAATATCGGCAGTACTATCCCAAGCGGCATTCATCATGGCGTCAGGAATAAGTAAGACGGTGGATCCCTAACCAGCAAGTTGCTGCACAGCATTCAGCACCAGTAAAAGCCCAGCATTTAGGGAGCGTCCTAGTATTACGTAACGCAATATTTGAAGAATTTTGACCCCCGCCAACCCTTGTAACGCACCGTAACGTTTATATGTACCCCCTCCTCCCCCTCTCTAAACCATTTTTACCCTAAAGTCGCAAAAAGTTATGTTACAATTTTTATCCTTGGTATACTTTCAATGGCTTTTGCGGTAATAATAATAAATAAAAATTATATTTATTTATATTTACTAAATAAATAATCTATTTTTTAATTAAAAAAAATAATTACATAACGCTTTGTCAGACAGACCCCCTCCTGCCCTTGTAACGCATCGTAACGTTTTACGATATTCCCTTAGCCGTGAAAGCATAAGACATTTAAGACATACTTTTGCATTTATATTAGTATAGCAATAAGACAGAATTCTAACGGAAAATATCCGGTGTAATATATGGCGCATCTATTGCCTTATCATACGGTAAAATGTAAACATAGTGGTTTTATCACTGTGCAGTCATTCCGAGCATAATTCTTGGTAATATTACACTTTGTCGAGTAACAAGTGAAGTCATTGTACCTATTGTTTTAGTTGTAGCTTATATCAAATACCATGATACATGAAACCAAGTGTCATACATTTTATAAGTTTGGTTATGTTTTAGTACAGGTACACCGCCTTACCTATTCCTGCCGCCATAACGTCATGACGTGTTCCGGTTTGGAGGGTAAGGTAGCCGGTAAACTTACTTTTGCTGGACGCCTAACATCCCGGCCTCAGGTTGACAACGTACCATTACCACCTTTGGTGTCTCTAGGTGGCGTGAATTTCTTACCATCAGTCAATTCGTCTGCTGGTTTGCCTTAGAATATCAAAAAAAAATACAGTTCGCTTCACAGTTAGGCAAGTTGCTTTACACCAATCTACCACCAGTGATCTTGTTGATCTTGTTGAAATGCCCCCCATTTAACTATGCTTGCCTATTCGAGTTTCTTACAGCGTGGCACATGGTCTATTTTACTCAAAGGAAGCGGATCAACATGGCTACCTAGTCACAGAATTAATGACGAATATTATATTTATTTTCGCCTCTTAGTTATAGAAGAGGAGCCCAAGACATGACTATGATTTGGGATGTTTATGGGAAATGCCTTATTCAATATTTGTATCATATTAAATACCTCTACCACATACATATAAAATCTCTTTTTATGTAGTGCCAACTACATGCCAGTAAATGTATATTTATATATTCTAACGATTTAAGTATGACGTAAGCGAGTGGGTCGGTCACAACCTTTCAAAATACAAGTCATCTATGTTCGTCAGCTATTACAACAACTGATTGGCATATTTTCATCATTGGATACACTAGGCATGTACACTAGAAATTCCATTGAATCAAAAAAATATATAAACCGTCACCATCATCGAATCAAAAAATCTCCGTGACGCTTAAGAGACGCCTCATTTAGCATACTGGGCTTCCCTACTATTACGTGATTACTGAAAAGTAAGTAGTATGTTGTTATTACATTCTCTAGAGTCCAGAGTCAACGGTTTTTACAAGCCTTTATACAGGGTTTCTTATAGAGGATTAGCCACATTATGAGAGACTGTTCAGAATCATTTGATTTATGAAGTACGTAATTAGAAGTTCACAAAAAATAGACATTATATTTTTCTCCGAAGCATACATACATATCTTCACGCCAAGTTCCTTACAAGGTAGGTAGAGAGCATCGATGCCAAACCTCACGATCCTGGGCGACCTCCCTGGCTTCCTCCACATTTATTACCCTTTTCATACAAACACGCCGGTTTCGGAGACTCTTTACACCATCCTCAGATGATGATGTAAAAAGCCTTGCTCTTGAGCAGAGCTCAGAACCTTGGTCTTGCTGGGTACCTACATCCATCCATATTTGCATTGTATATCTACTTTGTCAATATTTCATCTGTCTGTCATTCTTTCCACATGACCAAACCAGCGGAGCATGTTCTTTCTCATTTTAACACCAAAACACTTTGACCGAAGCAAGGTATAAGAGGCATGAATATCATGTAAACAAAGTATTCAATTAATTTTCGCCAACCGCAATCGCATGCGCAGGCTAGTGACGTCATAACTCGTATTAAGTTTTAATGTTATATTTACATAGGTAAATATTAAATTTGTAAATAACATTTCAAACCTAATATCAATTTAAGTCCTAACTATAAGGAAGCTAATCCTTATCCTTCCTTCCTTATCCTCCTTATATTAGATTTCGGCTGGTCTTCTAAAAAACTCTGTATAACTTGCAATGTAGAATGTAGAGTATGTTAGTCCAGGTGGAACTTTTCATTTAACTTTCAAGTCCCTACCCTCAACCAAGGTGGTTTTTTGCATGCTCATTTAATGCCAATTAAATATAATGACATAATGGAGCTGGATGATAGAGGAAGTGGTTTTAGAAACTCTTAAAATTACCAACGTCATCCCATCATGTTGGGATGTATGGTCGATGCTCAAGTGTAACGCGGGAAAAGCTTGTCACAAACTCAGGGAATTCAAAGTGGTAGGTCAGAGTATTGAATTTCTTTCTTTTAAAACACAGACTAAGTTAAAATTAAACCGCTTTAACAAATAAATAATAACAAAATGTACTTAACATAATATTGTGAAGTTTTGTAGAAGTTTTCTTCAAAGTTACCGAAGACTTAAGTCCGTGGCCATATGTTCACTATTATTATTACTCTAAGGTAAAAAAGTGAATAGATGGCCATTAAAAAGCGTGGGTAGCGCCTCGCCTACAATCTCTAAGCCTGGGGCCTCGCAGGGCTTTGGTTAACATAATTAAAGCAATCTCGTAGTATTATAATCCCCAACAATCACTTAAACTACTTATGCGACGATTAGGAATTTCGAAATAATTACAAGTGGGTATGCGCATGTAATGATGGTAAAGATTATGAACGAACAAGAGAAAAAGTTAGACATAAATATTATATTAACTAGATGATGCCCGCCACTTCGTACACATTTTTCTTGGTGAAATTACTTTGGTTGGTGATGGGAAGAAAAGATTTTACCTCTGTAAAAACATTTTAAATGTTGAGCCGAGTTATGCTATACTACTAGGTACCTACTACCTACGTAGACCCGTGAATTTGTAAAAACCTCGAGGCAAGCAACATATATCCATTTCAAAAAAAACTACTACTACCTATGTAACATTTGGTAAAAACCCAGTTAGTAGTTTTGGCGTGAAAGTTAACATTAAAAATTTTTAATAACCCTACTGGATTCTGTATTACATAAAAAATGTTTTTAAAAATATTTTATGTACCTATGTAAAAATTTAGTTTTGTAACTGAAATGAAATTAAAAATACAATCAAAACTCATTGGCTAGATTTTAAGTTTTTGAAATTGACATTGTCCTTCTTCTTCTTATCTACGCCTACTCAAATACTTCGCAAATTTAAGAAGTTCCTGCAAAGAAACTAATACACAGACAAAACTGCAAGCAAAATATAGTTCAATTTATCATAGCAGACAAGAACGAGTGAGGATAAAAAAGGATAGGTATGTCCTTCACCTTCTTATCTACTTCGACTCTAATACTTCGTCAATTTGAGAAGTTCTTGCAAAAGGAACTAATACGCAGACGAAACCGTAAGCAAAATATAGTTCAATTTATCATAGCAGACAAGAACGAGTGAGGATAAAAAAGGATAGGTATGTCCTTCACCTTCTTATCTACTTCTACTATAATACTTCGTCAATTTGAGAAGTTCTTGCAAAAAAAACTAATACGTAGACGAAACCGCAAGCAAAAGATAGTTCAATTTATCATAGCAGACAAGAACGAGTGAGGATAAAAAAGGATATGTCCTTCACCCTCTTATCTACTTCTACTCTAGAACTCCAATTTGAGTAGTTCCTGCAAAAGAAACCAACACGGACAAAACCGCAAGCAAAAGATAGTTCAAGTTATAGCAGAGAAGAACGAGTGAGGATAAAAAAAGGACATGTCCTTCACCCTCTTATCTACTTCTACTCTAATACTTCGCCAATTTGAGAAGTTCCTGCAAAGGATACCAACACAGAGACAAAACCGCAAGCAAAAGATAGTTCAATTTATAGCATACAAGAACGAGCGAGGATAACAATTTCCGTGGGCGGTTAGAACCAATACGTGTAGCATTACAAAATAACCAAATCCAAGCAATGTGTTCGCCAGACTTTAGGTCGGCGTCGTCGGTAAGTCGCGCCAGACTGCATGTCGCCGCAGCCTCGCATGCCTTACACAAACATTTATGCAATAAAAGAACATATTTTACAGTACATCCACTATACCTACTAAACGTTTACAATTCATGTATTGTAAAATTGCAAGATGTTTGTATGTGAGATATTTCAGAAAATTACTAATAGCTGCTATGAAGAAAAAAAAGATTCTCAATTTTGTTTTTTTGTAGGATGATAGTTTTTGGCCTCTGTGGTCTAGCGGTCCAGGTGTTGGACTTGACTTCATGAGGTCCCAGGTTCGATTCCCGGAATGGGCAAAAAAAAATTAAAGATTTTTTTTAAATTTTCTGACAAAAAAATATGCCCGCGATTGGACGTGTGCCCGGTTGGCGATAGGCTTGCCACCTATCACATTGTGGGACTATCTTCGGCTAATCGTGGGTGCCTTGGTTGTGCCTCTGCCTACCTCTTTGGGGATATGGGCGTGTAGATACTTTTTTTTTAGTAGGATAGGTACAAGTAAATTTTTTAAGAGACTGGTACGACTCATTTTTTGATCAATTTTTAACCCCAGTTGAAAAAAGAGGTGTGTTATAAGTTTTACATGTGTGTGTGTGTGTGTGTGTGTGTGTGTGTGTGTGTGTGTGTGTGTGTGTGTGTGTGTGTGTGTGTAAGTGTGTGTCTGTTTTAGTTTAATTTCGTAATCAATGTGGTTCTTAGCTATATTAGATGTAGGATTTGTAAGGGGTTATTAAAAATGATTAATTTCAGTGTTTGTAAGTAAAAACTAAGTCAAATTCATTTAACAAAATATTCATGAACTTGATCGTTTGTTTAAACAATAAATGATTGTAGGGTTGCAACTAGTACACATACAACTAGCAAATATTCTTTCTTTCTAGATTGGAAGGATGTGATGATGATGCATTGCCAACTTTGGTGTTGATGTTTGAAGCCTCTTTCCTAAGTAAGTACCCTCAAATTTGTCCTGATTAGGATTCACCCACTTAGCTATCTCTGCCGTCATAACGCCAGTATCAGATTCTGGTCTATATGGTAGGGTAGCCAATAGACTTGCCCGCCTTGGTTACCTATTCCTGCCGCCGTAACGTCAGTGCTTGCCGTTGACGTGTCCTGATTCGAAAGGTAAGGTAGACGGTAAACTTACTTTTGCTTGGCCACATCTTGGCCTCGGTTTGGCAAATTACCACCAGGAAATCCGTCTGCTTCTTGGGCTTCTAATATCATAAAAAAAACTACGACATCTATGGTGTCTATAGACCACGCTGCTCTCCTACTATCAGTAGACCATTATGGGACTTAGTGAATTCGCCTCTGTGGTCTAGCGGTCTGGGTGTTGGACTTGTTGCATGAGGTCCCGGGTTCGAATCCCGAGTCGGGCAACAATAAGAAAATTGCGTTTTTCCAATTTTCTAATAAAAAAAATGTTGCTCGGGATTGGAAAAGTGCCCGGTTGGCGATAGGCTTGCCACCTATCACATTGTGGGACTCAGTGTCTTCGGCTAGTCGTGAGTGCCCTGGTTGTGCCTCTGCCTACCTCTTCGGGGATATGGGCGTGAAGATACTTTTTTTTTAGTTAATTCGGGAATTAATTGTGGGTGCTTTGGTTGTGCCTTTACTTTCTTCGCTACAGGCGTGAAGATAATTTTTTACTTAGTAAAAATATATACAAAAAGTTCCTACTTTTTATTCCTGTCCTAACCGTTACAAACGAGTGAATGATGAAGTAGTTCAAATGTTTTTTTTTTTATGACATTGGAAGGCAAACAAGCAGACAGATTTCCTGATGGTAAGAAATTTCCCGCCGCCTAAAGACACCAAAGGTGGTAATGGTGCGTTGCCAACCAGAGGCCGGGATGTTAGGCCTCGAGCAAAAGTAAGTTTACCGGCTACCTTACCCTCCGAACCGGAACACGTCATCACGTTATGGCGGTAGGAATAGGTAAGGCGGTGGTACCAATCCGGGTGAGTCGCTGCGAAATTCTACCACCTAGTCAGATGTCACGGTGTTAGCGAAGGCAAGCCTATGCTCGCCTTTTACGAGCTACCTGGCACAGGAAGGCAGATGGTCTATTCTACAAAGGAGCCCGGACCAACACGGGGAAATGGTTTGATTTTAAGTTCTTGATAATAATTATTAACTGGGTCTCTTGCTGCTAAATATAGCTATTTTATCAGAAACTTGACAGGGGCAATTTAGGTTGGTGACTTTCCTTTACCTATAACACAAAGTAGACCTGGGGTAAGTAAAAGAAGTAAGAAAGGAAGAGGCTAGCATAGATCAAATGGGTTTTACAAACACGACCGTTGGTGGTGGTGGTGGAACTGAGACTTGGCCGTTGAATGTGGGCCTCTTAAATAAGCTCAGAGTCGCTCAGCGTGCAATGGAGAGAGCTATGCTCGGTGTTTCTCTACGAGATATGATCCGTAATTCGGTGATCCGCAAGAGAACGAGAGTAACCGACATAGTTTAGAGAGTCAGCAAGCTGAAGTGGCAATGGGCAAGCCACATTGCTCGCAGAACCGACAACCGCTGGGGAAGAAAGGTTCTCGAGTGGCGGCCCCGTACCGGAGGACGTAGTGTTGGACGACCTCCCACCCGGTGGACTGATGATCTTCCCCAGCAACTTCCCCGGGTAAGGGATCCACTGTCTTACCTATTCCTACCATCATAATGACAGTTACATGATTTGTAGGAATGGTAGCTATAACACCAATAGCCTAAAGGCCATGCTTCCCTTACCATACAGAGAGATATTGCTTGTTAGTTCTCGCTTTAAAAAGTATTGCGAAAAAATTGTACCATAATATTGTGGCTTACCGCTTAAGGTCTGATATTCAACAAAGTTCTTAAAGATATCAAAGTCAAAATTACTGGTTTATGATTTAAACTGACAGAAAACTATAGTAGTAGAGGTAGGTAGAAGTAAAACCAAGACAGCTACGTTTGGCCAAAGATTAGTCCCAGAATATGATACCTAGCAAACTCGTCACCACCCGCACACTTGTCCAATTTAGGACAATATCTAAATTTATTATTATAAAATTATAAATAATTAATAACTAGATATCAGAGCTAGCAAATAAAATAAGTATTTATTTAGTAATGTATTTGGGACTTAAACATTAGGTATTTTTTACTATATGTTGACGATAGGTTTGCCACCTATCATATTGTGGGACTAAGTGTCTTTGGCTAATCGTGGGTGTCCTGGTTGTGTTTCTGCCTACCACTTCGAGGAGATGGGCGTGAAGTGTTTGGTGTTTCTAAGCGGCGTGAATTTCTTACAATCAAGAAATCCGTCGGCTTGTTTGCCTTCCAATGTCATAAAAATAAAAAAATACTATCACATCGATGAATTGAATGAATGCTTTTACTCAAACGCTATATTTCTTGGAAAAGCATAAGAATTAAAAAACAACAAACTATCTTGTATAAAATATAACTTAAGTGATACAAAATAAGATATAAAATACACAAACATAGGGTAGAAAATACAAACCTGTTTTCCACGCCTAACCCTTAGTCATACTTCAAACTCAAGTTACTGACTACATAAACAGATTAGGTTTCACTAAGTAATCTAAGCTTTGATATCACAGCACTATGGTATGTGAAAATATTAAACTGCCTACGGTAGATAACGAATGACATTTGTGAGTAGCGGCTGAGGGTATAAGAGGATGTTACTTCGATCTTGGAGAAAGATCGGCAAATGAAAGATTGACAAAACATATGTTATCCGCTTCTCAACTGCATTTGCAACAATGAGATCACAGAGAGAAAATTAGATTGCAAGAAAATGTTGCTTTAAAAATCTAAAAGTGCATGTCCGTAGTTCGGTCTTGTTGAAAGAACGGCAGATGAAATATTGACAAAACATGTATTATCCGCTTGCCAACCGCATTCGCAATAATGAAATCAGATAGAGAGAGAGGGGGGGGAAACAGTAGAATTGTAAGAAAGCGTTGGTTTAAAAATGAGAAAGTACATGCTCCGTTTGGTTCGGCCATGGGGAAATAATAACAGATGAAAGATTAACCAAACAGACTATGGAAATGCAGATAGTTGTAGGTGCCCTGGGAAACCTTGGTTGTCATTCCACGACCCAATCGCTGTAGTACGATTGAAGGGTGGTGTCAGGAGTCTCCGAACTTGACGTGTTTGTATGAAATAGGTAATGAATGTGGAGGAAGCTAGGAACCATGACACCTGACATTCGGTACTCTCTCCCTACCCCTCTTGGGACATGGTGTTAAAGTATGTGTGATTCTCGCCCGTATTGGGACTACCTTAACTATTACTGTTGACATAACGTTAACACTAGTTCTCACCGTTATATTTTTCGTTGATGATTAAATTATTTATATTTATATATTTTTATTTTTCGTTTATTAAAATGTGTTTATAATTGATTTATTATGAACAAGCTGCTCTGACGAACTTCGTTCCATCCGTTCCGGCTGAAGTCGGGATGTTAGACCTCGAGCAAAAATAAGTTTACCGGTTAGGTACCTTACCCTCTGAGCCTGAACACACCAACGGCAAGCACTGACATTATGGCGACAGGAAAAGGTGATGGTACTAATACTGGCGAATCGCTGCGAAAGTCTACCACCTTGTATGATTTCAAGGTGTTAGTGACAGTAGGCCTATGCTTGCCTTTTACACGCTGCCTGGAGGGAAGGCAGGTGATCTATTCTGCAAAGGAGCCCAGACCAACAGGAAGAAGTATCCTAATTTTGTCTCCTGGACCTAAGCTACCTTCCTATAAATTTTCAGCCAAACCAGTTCAGCCGTTTTTGAGTTATAAATAGTGTAAAAAATACGAATTTATTTTATATAATGTATAGTTTATTACAACGCTATGATTAAAAATTAACTTAAAAATGATGCAATATTTCATCAAATTTATCTTCTATTAAAGGAACGAACCCCCCCCCCGCAAGCATGATTGTGAAAAATTAACCAAGTTTGATTAACCGGGTATTTGAAGTCGATATTGTTTAAGGTGGGAGTTCACCGATAAAGAAAAAAAATCTAGTTCTAATGTTTTTGTAATTTAAGTCCATTGAAGTATAAAATAATGTTAGGCTCTTCTATGACAGATATTTATACTTCCCAATTGGAATTACATATCTTGTAATCGCCATCTTGAAAAATGGATCTCCATATGTTCAAATGTCTTTGAAGTTTAAATTTAAAGTTCTGATAAGTTACAACAAAACGATGTTAAGAATAGCGGCATCGTATAAAGAAGCAAAGATAATAAACAAATTATTTTCATTGCACACATTATAAGCGTTTGTATTATACTCACCTCTAAGTTCTTCGAAAGCTCTTTGTTAACGCTAGCATTTATTATTATAGTTGGGACTAAGCGTGATCGCTTTTCCACAGCAAAGAATACGTTCCATTAGTATGCGTGCGTCATATTCGAACGTCAACAATAATACCTACTAATGATTGTCTATAACGAACGTGAACGAAGCACGATAGAGTAACAATTTTATTAGCTCTACATTTAACTTGGCGTTATTTTTTCGATGTTTAAACTATTGGTACTAGGTAAAATCCATTAATATGATTAATAAATTATAATTAACCAGTCACTTGCAAATTTTTGCAAAGGTGTTATTTTCACTGACTCTGAAAAGAGGAGGTTATGAATTTAAGTGTATATGTATGTGTTTTTTGAAGTGAAAACTTCTTTAGCGGCGCTGCGCACTTTTTTGGAATGGGTAAAAACTTCTAAACTCGCGTCAGGACACGTGACCTGATCGAAAAATCGTGAGACTGCGCAGGGCGCTTGCGCGAATGTGTACGATAGCGCAATAAATAATAACAATAATAACAAATATCCCTGGACAAGTCACACAAATTGAATCTAACCCCAAAGTAAGCAATTTATTTGTTTGTGTTATGGGTGTTAGTCAACGATACTATTACGTAGAAATACTTAAAATAGATACCATAATAAATTTAATAAACACCCAGACCCGGAAATGCAGATATCTAAATGTTCGTCACACAAATGCCTGCCCCCGTCGGGAATCAAACCCGAGCCTCGCGATTCGTCGACGCAGCTAGGCGAGTATGTTAGCCACTCGACCAACGAGGCGGTCAAATAAATGGATATTGTATTCTACCACACAAATTATTATACTTTCATACTGTGATTAAAGTAATTCATGCTAACTATTCCAAAATATCAAAAATGCACAACGTTAATATTCAACCCATCATTTTTTTCTGTATATCGCGATTACTCTACCACTGACAATGTGATTTAGATTTTTTTTTGGAAAGGTTATTAATCCGAAGTCGTCTCATGTTAAATATATCATGACCAGACTAGTGATTTTTGAGTTATTTTAACAATGTGTACAAAAAAAATACCCACTTTGTTAAAATTAAGTAGGTACATTTAAAAAAATACCCAAGAATATTAAAGAATAAGAATAGTTAACGGTATTTGACATTTTGGGGATAGTAATTCAAACCTTTAGCTTGAGTTTTATGGTTATTTAGCCCTGCATACAGGAACAAGCATAACTGCATACCTACATGACAAGGCAAACTGATGCCATAGTGGCAGAAATTTATAAAGCAGTGGAGTCAATCCGGGTTAACCGAATTACGACTCTACCATCAAGTTTCAATGAGTATGGTAGTTTTACTGGCAAACTAAAATGACAAAATATTCTTCAAGCACACTATTTGCTACTCATAAAGTCACAAAAAAGAAAAAATAAAAAGTAACGTAATGGAAAAATATAAAGAAGAAAAATGAAAAAAGTATATTTTTCTTAATGAAACTCATTAAATTCAACAGGTTCTTCGTTTTCTGCCATTAAAAATTGTAAGTCAAAATTAAAAGTATTAGTCTAATTTTTTGTTGCTTGATTGATTCATGAACGTATCAATGCGCCCTTAATTGGCCCAGGAATTAATGTAGGTAGAACAAAAAACCCTAGACTCTTTAAAAATCTAACAGGTTTTAGAATGTTTAGTTTGCCTACGAAAATTAAATACTGTAAGGGAAAGTCTCTACTTTTAGACAAAAGATTTTTAAGACCTTTTTAGATTTAAGTAGACATTTATACAATTTTTGTATTGAAATCATAAGTTATTATTATTTTGACATTTGAAATTATTGTTTTTTTAAATTTCTGATTATACTTTCACAAAGTAGAGCTGCTGGACAACTTATTTTTAAGTTGAAAATTAAAGATTTGATCAAGATAAAGATAAATTCCGAGAGATAGAGATACTCTACGGATATTTATGTAAATTTCGTAGCACTACATTTTTACTGTTTCCTCGAGTCAGTCCGGGTTCCTTTTGTAGAAAAAACCATCTGACATCCTGCCTTACCGCTTGAAAGAAGTAGGTGAAATTGGTCATTGTTCATTTCTAGAAAAGCCGCTGGTACTGGTACTGTATAGCAACTTTTCTGAGTAGGGATGCATCACCCTTCTTATACCAGCTGCCTTGATGAGTGTTTGCCCATAATTGTAGAGTAGCCTCTCTACTCAGTTGTGTCTTACCAAAAGGAGAGCCATGTAGCGTGCTTGTATTTTCATAAATCACCTCTATGGTCTAACGGTCCGTCGTCGGATTTGACTTCTTGAGGTCTCAGATTCGATCCCAGGGTCGAGCAACGAAAAAAATATAATTAGAAAATGTATACTTTAGATTTTCAAATAAAATCTACCGTGACATCTGACTAGGTGGTAGAGTTTCGCAGCTACTCAGTCGATAAAAGTGATTTTACCGGCTACCTTACCCTCTCAATCGGAACATGTCATGATGCTATGGCGGCAGGAATAGGTAAGGCGGTGGTACAAATCCGGGTGAGTTGCTGCGAAACTCTACCACCTAGTCAAATGTCACGATATTAGTGACGGTAAGCCTATGCTTGCCTTTTACAAGCTGCCTAGCAGAAAGGCAGATGGTCTATTCTGCAAAGTTGCCTGGACCAACACGGAGAATAGTAGACAATAAGGACTATACGCTTTTTTTAAAAATGTGACAAATCTAAACATAAAATTTAAAATTTAATAAAAACAATTTTATAAGAACTCTCAAAACTTGCGAAAGTCTAGAATATTCCAATTTCTTATGCAATTAAAAGTAGAAATCGAAATTCCTTTCTTTTACACAAATGATTCGGTATTGAGACACATTTTATTTTAAATTAATGAAGCCTACATTTTCAACAACCAAAACTGGCTTATATACGTCCCAGAAATAAATTACATTTTTAAAAAAACATTTAATATTTCTTTAAAAGTATATGATAACATGACTTTATATGAATTTAAAAGCTTACAAAATTTATGAATCTTAAAAAATAAAAAAAAAACGCTTGAAAGACTGGAAGACTGGAAGATCCCAATTTTTTCATTGACAGTAAAGTTAATAATAGCGCATTGTTACATAAAAGCAGGTAGAGCGAGCGCAGCTATAGTAGCGCCGGCGCTACCTGTATAAATGGCCGACGTACAACCAGCTATAAATAAAATACATTTTAATAAACAACTCTCTTTATTAATATCAATATAATAATATTAATGCTTATAATCTGCGTAAATGTAAGTAAGATTTATAAACCTCACATATAAAAATACATTCCTAATCTTATATCTTATACACAAAAATAGGCCATCATCTCGAGACAATGGCTTAATGCACTATGGCGGCTTCAGTATTAAGGCACGGTGATGGAGGGCTACGCCCCGGGCGGCGCCAGGCGGGCGTCGGCGACTAGATCACAGAAGGACAGGGATGGAGCCCTGGGGGCATCTTCTCATCTGAGTGGCGCTGGGAAGGAAGGCGCGGGAGCGCACCAGTGTGGCGCAGAACATGCGGACATCGCACAACCCGCCGCGCTCTGCACAGGCACAAACGCTGACACGTGTAAGTTCACCACTGGGAGAGACGCATACGATGGCCTCGGCTCTTCCTCCTCTTCCGTCAAAAACGGTCTAAACAATTTAAAAGGTTTTCGAGGTGGAATCTGCGCAACAGGGGGCACGTATGATGAAATGGGAGCTGGAGGCGGAGAAAGTCGCCTTACCGATAAATCTATAGGCTCCGCAGACGGCGCTAGCACTGGAACGGGAGCTATCAAAGGTGTATGCACTTGTACTGTAGTCGATGCACTTGTTGGAGCAGGCGGCGGTGACGGTAATCGGGCACTCTCAGGAGAGCCAGCGGAATAAGGCGGTGGCGAGGGCGCAGTTTTCGGTGCGCGCCTCAGTAGAGCTGCTCGAAGGGCCGGTTCAGCTTGAAGCCATTTCTGTATCTGACGTCGATGTATGCCAAATTTTCTTGCCGTGGCACGTTGATTACCGCGACATTGACTGTCACGTCTGTACGCATCAAGTACTTGTAGTTTGAACTGTGGTGGGAATATACGTCGGGATCCGGCGCGGCCTTCTAAGCGACGGTCCAAAGGCGCGGAGGCCGAGTGTGTGTGGGTGGCGGCCATGTTAGATTGTAGACGTGTACGCGTGATGGCTGTCGGCGCCGAACTGACTGTCGGTGGCAGGTCGGCCGTCGAGGCGCGGATGTTGGCGGCGCGCTCACTGCCCGCGGCGCATACCGCCCCAGCATGAGCGCACGACGCGAGCCGCGTATATCCATAAGGCTACGTCCATATCATTCTTATTTATATAAATCAAATATAGTCATCATTACTTCAGTCCGTTATCCATACGCTGTTGAACATAGGCTTTTTGTTGGATATATATATTACGTAAATTGTTAGGGGAGGTTTTCAGGATACTCAGTTGCCATGCTAGGGCTGCAGCAATTAATTACGTTAGGATATAGGTACAGTATTTGTAATTCTACTTTGAGTAGGTTCATATTTTATATTTACCTTCATATCATCATTAAATAATGATTTTTAGGCCTGGTAGAGTCGTTTTCACTAACGTTCCTTCCGTTAGCTCCTTCTTATACTACTGAAACTTGAATAACACAAAAAATGAACAGAATTGTATATGATCTCTTGGTAACTTTGATGACTAACGCCTAAGATAAAAGAATTTAAAAAATATTAAAATGTTACACTATATTTTTTGTGGCTAACAACAATTTAAATATTTAAAATAAAGATTTACTCTCGGCTTATTCTTAGGTTCAGTATTTATGAAACAACAATAATCAATAAAAAAAATTAACAGAGTACCAGTAATTTTTTTAACTTAAAATGTATCATGTAACTCTATGTAGAGTTTTAAAAAAACACGTTATTATAAATACGCCCTAAGACATTAATCTCGCCTCATTCTCGGCGTGAAAAAATGCCGCAAGTGGGAGCCGATACCACGTAGCGCCACTATTTCTATCTTCTTTTCTCTACAATCCCTTACGATGAACAAAAGAGACGGGTATACTGGCCTGACTCGGTCGCTGCCACATCCGTTTACGAAACAAGTTTGCATGCGACGTTGCCGCTCAGCGCACGCGGGCGGTTCATGAGCTTGTAGGACGAGAAGTACGGGGTGCGGGCGGATAGGAATGTGATCGGTGCGGCAACGCCGCCGTCCGCGGCAGACAGGGTGTCGCCGGCTCGCCGCCGTAGACAGGCCGTCGCTCAGCGGCGCTTGCCCCGCCGCACCCGCGCACCCCCGCTCACACCCGCGCTGCCGCAGCTCACATCAACAAGTTATTTCGGCCCGTTTTCTTGCATTCACAGAACGACTTAAGTCAAACGAGTCGAGATGGCGCTTGGTACATTTCGAAATACGAGAAAAGCTTAGCGCCATCGCCGTTTCGAGGAAAGTTGTTTATTTTTTGTGTGAACGGCGGCCGCTTGCTATGCCTGCCTCGCGTCCGGCGACCGTGAAACAGCGGTCCAAAACATCTTAGCTTAGCTCAGCTCTACAATTATTACTTTATATACATTTACTATGCAGTGGTTGTTTGTAGTATTAAAAAATTAAATTATTGTATAACTGACATAAAATAAGGTTTTGTTTAATACGTTACTCTAGTAATATGCATGTCACGATTTTTATAATTTTAGAAATAGGTGTGACACAAATTTAATATCTGCATCATGTCTTTAAATTGTCATTGGCCAGTCAGTTTATAATTTTTTAATAATAAAATAAAGTATCTAGTTACATACAAATTCGGATATCATTTCTGTTGGACGCACTAACGTCAACCTGTAGTTTCATTCTTATGAATCTAAACTCTATTAAATTAAGTAAATAGGTAAGTATGCATATTATTCATACTCTTGTACATCACAGCTGTAGAAAACGGATAGGTAAGTACTTATGATTTATAATGCAATAAGTCATCCGACATACCTACATGATGACGTAGGTAACCATAATGTTGATTTTTAAGGAAAATGAAATAACTATATTTTCCTTGTTGATTAGGTCAGTGCCTACATACCTACCTGTTTATTTTATATGTACCATACAACCATACCATACACTATACCAATACCATAGACGTTAATCAGACAATATTTGATGTTTGAAATATTATTTGATAGAAAATCATGTCTAAGGTTTTCAGAATAAAAAAAATAAAAAAAAAACAAATCCCTATCAGCATCCAAAAGCTATGACGCTACAAATAGTAGCACACAAACACACATACACGTCAAACGTATTAAATCCTTCTTTTTTCAAATGGGGTCAAAAATTTGTTTAGCCGTTGGTAGATGTATCACTGGTCTCTTGCTGCAGTTAGAGGTAGGTATTTGTGACCGGTAGAGTCAATAAGTTGTACGTGTACAATAATTAAAAATATTTAATCAATCTTGACACGTGAAGTAATTTATTATCAGATGGACTAATATATTACGCACGTAGACATGGCCATAAGGAAAATATAGTAAGTTAACTTTTTTTAACCGAGTTCAAAAGAACAAGGAGGTTTCGGTCGGTTTATTTTTTTAATGTATATACACCGATTTTTACAAGGTTTTCGAACCGATTTTCGTTTTTTTTATCTGATGCGGAAAAGTTTCGAATTGGATCCATAAAAAAATTTTTCGGGTTGGCAAATTAGTTTTTTTATTTTATGAACATTTTTTTATCTACTTTTGCCTATATCAATTTTTATTTTTATTAACTTAAATAGTGTCAACAATAAACTAAAAAGTGTTAAATAAAAATAAGGCCTTAAACTAATAATTATATTTTAAGTAAGTATTCAATTGGCTGGGCACCGACTTCAAAGTTCAAACCTATGAACTATATTAAATAAATAATAGTTAGTTTGTAATTAATATTTAATCGTTATTATTTTTTACTTTTCAGTTTTGAAGTCGGTTTTTATTAAAGTAGTTATTTTTATCTTAATGTTTTTGTGCACCTTTTTAATTAATAAATGGTAATAATTAGAAAGATTGTTAGCGCTTGACTCTACACGCTCTATATCATTTCACATTTATGAATCTATAGTAAATAGAAATAGATTCAAGTTGTTTTATTTTATTATTGTAATTTGTAGCTACTTACTTATTTGATATAATTATAAAAATGCATGTATGATTATCATTAACTTACTATTGATAAACAAATAAGAACGTATTTATAATGTTAACTTTTATTTATAAATTAAAGACTTTTACTGTAAAGACAGATGTTGGCAGTAACTTAGGTTTTTGGGACAAAAACCCATGTTATTCCTTTGATAGATTTGAAAAAAAATTGATGAAAATCATACTATGAAAGTTATTTTATGCCCTTTATAAATCGTTAATTGTAGAGTTCTCTAAGTGCAAACAATTTTTTTATTGAAAACAAACTCAAAAAGTAAAAAATGTGAAATCAAACTAAGTTTGGTGATAATTTCATCTACACAGTTTTTAGATAAACCCACTTTAAGTTAAATTTGTGAAAAATTTGAAACACTTGAAAATGGGACCCACGTTCCGCTATCCAATAGGGGCGCTTAAAGGCTTACGTAAGTTGATCACGTGTTCGTATAAAACTTTTATTTATATAAAACTGTTGAAATGGAGTTTTGGCGCCATCGTGAGAAAAGATGGTCGAAGTTTTTTTTATAATTATTGAATTTCGTGTTTATATTGAGTGAAATTAGTGAATTTTGGTGGCAATTTGTACAATTTTGTTCAGTGAAAGTGCACAAATTAAATAATCATGAAGAAATTAGCGTATCGTGTATTTCCTCCTTGCCGCCAAATCTCATTACATGAACTTGAGTAAACAGGCCACCGCTTTACCCAAGAGCCTGACATGACTTCCTGACGACTTACAACTGATGACTAATTTTAATTAATTAAAAGTGATATAAAATTCGATGCAAATTTCTACTTGACTAATGGCTAAATACTAACGTGAAGGCCAAAACCTAAAGAAAGAAAGAAAGAACTGTTGAAATGGGTTTGTATTGACTTCTACCACGTGACATATCATTGCATTAAATAAGAAGTATTGTGCAATTTTTGAATGCTCATCATTAGAAAAAAGAAATTTTTTCTTTCCTTTTAGTTTCAATACTAGGTACCTACTTATATTTGGATAACGGTTTCACTTATTTTAGCGTCCAATAAATTATAATTATAATAATTATAGTAGTTAAATTTATGTGGTATTAGAGTTTTGGGAAATATTTGCAAGATTTGTAAACTTCTTATTTATTCTTTCTTTCTTTACACTCCTTTTTCTCACTTTAATTATTAGTAAAAACATATTCTACTACTACTTATAAATTTTGATTTATCTTTGACGTGATAATACTTATATGTATTTAGGTATTTTCAATAACAATACCCCTTTTTCCCCTATGCGATTGCTACACATATTTCTTGTTTTTATGTTTTTTTTATTTGTTTTTATATAATATCCCTAAAAATAAAAGAAAGTGTTAGTTAAACTATGTATAACTCAAGAACGGCTTAAATGACTTAAGTGTAAATTGATGGAGAGGTAGTTTAAAACCAGAATACTGGCATAGGATACTTTTTATCCCGTTTGACCTCGAAAAAAATTGGGGAAACAACATTATAATTTTTCCCATAGGTACAAACTGAACGAGTGAAGAGAACTTTGCTGAAATAGCTAGGTAGTATGGAAATAAATCCTACTAGAGATTAAAATATCTTTGGCCCTACTAATACGCGACAAGTTTATGGATTTGTTTTAGTTTTTTTTTTGACAGGTTTGTCACTCAATATTCTCTGCCTAGTCCGTAAGGAACTTGGCTTGAATATATGTGTGTATGTAAGTTTATAGAGACAAATGGATGTTTGTTACTCTTTCACACAAAAGCTTCTGATCGGATACACAGTAATATAATTTATATATATTAGAATATCACATAGACAACAATTTATTACTATTTCATATGATTTAGGACGCATATGAAGCCGCTTTTGGAAGTTGGTTTACAATAAACAAGTAAGTATCTTCACGCCCATATCCCCGAAGAAGTAGGCAAAGGCTCAACCAAGGCCCCCACAACTAGCCGAAGACAGTAAGTCCCACAATGTCCACAAGCCTATCGCCAACCGGGCACATATTTAATCCCGAGCAACGTTTTTTCATTAGAAAATTGGAAAAACCCAATTTTCTTTTTGTTGTCCAACCCGGGATTTGAACCCGGGACCTTATGCAGTCAAGTCCAACAACTGAACCGCTAGACCACAGAGTAAATATGTGGTAAATAAACAAGTCAACCATAATGTCCTCTAATATCAGATAAAATTACTAGCGACGTAAATGTAATATTATATTTCTAGTTCACTCCCATTATGTAGTTTAAAGTACTTCCATTAAAAATCAATTTGTTAATTATTTACCTATTCATTTGTTACCTATTTATAATTCTTTTGCGTTAGGCATTTGTTTTTAATGAATCTACAGGGTGATTTATCAATCATCAAACCGAAATCAGTTAAATGTGATCACACCTATTCTTAGTTATTGTTACATTTATGATTTAACCAAATTTAATATAAATTTATAAGTCTCGGTTCGCTAAGGGCCGAAACACATCGCGATGCGGCGCCCCGCCGCTGGAATCGGTAGTAGCGTTACTGCTGGTAGTACTTTTTAGTCATTTAAAACAGAGTAATCTCTTTTAATAATAAGCAATGAGTTACTCACTATGGTTCGTCGCAGAGAAATGTCTATGATACCGCAACCCACACCGATGATTTAAGCGGCGCGGCGCGGGCGTCGCAACGCGGTTGTGTTTAGGCCCTAAGAGCGAGGCCCCATTAACGTGCGTTGTGATGCGCTGCGTTGCGTCTTGGTAATGAAACATAGGGACCGATACATGGAAAAGGATGCAGTGAAAAAAATTTAGAATACTCTTTAAGTAGAATAGACCATCTGCCTCTCTGCGAGGCAGCTCGTAGGGGACGAAATTAGGTTAAATAGGTCATTACCAATACGACCACTAGTGAGTAGTGATTGAGTGCGGTGGAGCAACTTGTCCTTTAGGGATCCACTGCCTTACTTATTGAATGTCATGTTCCGGTCAGGAGGATAGCGTACATCTTGGTCATTGGATAGAGACGCACGTCATGTAATATCATCTATGGTATCTATAAGCCACGCATGTCTCTTCTTAAGCTTATTCTTGTTAAGCTTATTCTACTAAAATAGTGTAAACTTTTTGACGATTTTGCACCCGACTAGTGCTTAACGAATAAAATTTATGAACAATTTTTAGTCTTATTTTTAAACAAAAAAAATTATTCTAAAATTAAAATTTGAAAGTTTTAGTTCGAATTTAGAACACGTATTTAAACTGTTTATTTTTGTTCGCAATGCATGTAGGTACATCTTACTGCTAGCAATTAGTATAAACAATAAAGTTTAGTACATATTCAACTCTACCTGCCTAAGAAATTTTGTATTAAGACTATTCTAGAGTTTTGGCACCATCGAGAGAAAAGATGGTCAAAGTTTTTTACAATTATTTTGTAATATAAGAATTTTGTACAATTATTTCAGTGAAACAAATGAATTAGTCATGAAGAAATTAGCGTATTGTGTATCTCCATACATAATACGCTAATTTCTTCATGACTCGTTGTCGCCAAATTTCACTACATGAACTTGAGTAATGAGACCATTGCTTTACCCAAGACCCTGATATTGACAAGTTATGACAAGTTGTAATCAAAACCCGATTTTGGTAAACTTGATGCAAATTTGTACTTGAATAATGGCAAAATGCCAACGCCATTTCCAAAACCTAAAGAAAGAAATAAAGACAATCTATCTACTCTATCAGCTGACAAATTTTGTGTTTAGAATATGCTCCAAAGCTTAGGTTACTGTATAGTCTACATGTAACTGTAATACAGACTAGGTATAACGTCCGCTTCAACCTTGAAGTCAATGTTTATAAATTAGACAGTACGACGTACGACTACGAGCATTAGTTTCACACTAGTTCATAAGCTTGCGGTCGGGTTATTTTTAGTTTAGTTTAGTCTTATAATTATTTTTTCATTCACTGTCCGTGTTTTTTTTAACCAATTCTAAAATAGGAGGAGTTTCTTAATTTGAATGTTTTTGTATTAATGTGATATTTAACGTGATTAATCGACCAATAACAACTGATTGTGATTCTTTTTTTGGAAAAAAGGCCATGGTTTCCAGGTGGTCCTACTTTAATTTTATTATAAACCGACTAGTTGTTTTTGAGTTAAGTATACTTAATAATGCAAGAATTAATTATCAAAATAGTCGAGACCTATTAAAAAAGTTCGAACCTGTTTTCTTGCAGTTTTACTTGCACTTAACTTTACGCTATTTTTTTAATTATCTTTAAAGTTATTTTGGAATTCAGGAGGCAGACAAGTCGCGAAAATTAAAATTGAGTAGCATCTTGTAATTGACACGATTTTGCTACATTGTGTTTTATTGGGTAAGACGGTAGTACTCTAACAGGCCGAGTTCCTGAACAGGACTCTACCACAAATGTTTTTTCTGGTTATGACCCATTTAAAATATGCTCGCTTTTTAAAAGCTCTTCTAACTCGACGCCTGTGTCATGTGTGGTCTAGCGGTTCAGTTGTTGGACTTGACTGCATGAGGTCCCGGGTACGAATCCCGGGTCGGCCAAAAAAAAAAGAAAATAGGGTTTTTCCAATTTTCTAATAAAAATACGAAAACGAAATTCAATAATAAAAATTCCAATAAAAAACTACAATCATCTTTCCGCTGGATGGCACCAAAACTCTAATATTATAAACTAATATTATAATAATAAAGACTACCAATCACCTCTGTGGTCTAACGGTAAAAAAAATGTTGCTCGTTTTTGGAAATGTGCCCGGTTGGCGATAGACTTCCTACCTATCACATTGTGGGACTTAGTGTCTTCGGCTAGTCGTGGGTGCCCTGGTTGTGCCTATGCCTAACTCTTCGGGGATGTAGGCGGAAGATGCTTTTACGACCAAGAAATTGACAAGTTAAAAGTATCTTCACGCCCATACTAGACTAGACACTAAGTCCCACAATGTGATAGGTGGCAAGCCTATCGCCAATCGGACACATTTCCAATCCCGAGCAACATTTATTTTACCGCTAGACCACAGAGGTGATTGGTAGTCTTTGTTATTATAATATTACTGAGGATCAAGCTCACGTAATGAGATTGGGCGACAACGAGGAAATACACGATACGCTATTCTTCATGATTATTTCATTTGTGCACTTTCACTGAACAAAATTGTACAAAATGCCGCCAAAATTGACTAATTTCACTCAATATCAACTCGAAATTCAATAATTATGAAAAACTTCGACCATCTTTTCTCTCAATGGCGCCAAAACTTCAAATCTTATTGAAGTGGAACGACAACAAAGTTATGATAGGGGGAATATAGGTTAAGCGTTTCGTGTATGTATCTGCTACACATGCTGCATGTTAGGCCAGTGCGCATGGCCTGTAATTAATTAAGGCGGGGAGAATGCGAAGACTGGTTAAAAAAAAGAATGGAATATCTTAAAGACCAATAATAGGCAACATTAAGGTTTATAAAACACCATTCATTCACACTCACTCTATATAATTTGGATTATTATATTTTGACACACTGTTTATATTTATGACTAGCCGACCCGGCGAACTTCCTATTGCTTGACATTAAGGCCTAACAGTTTGTACGGATTAAGCATTGTTTTTCTCATTTTCCCTACATTTTCCCTGGGGTTTTCTCCTTTCTGAACCTTTTCCTGACAATAACCAATACAACGATAAAAAAATTACGAAATTGTTCCATCCCTTCAAGCGCGGTGCGATGACCACTCGAAATGTGGATTCTTTTTTATATAGACTATCGGCCAATATTAATAATCAATCGTAATCCAAAACTTGCTGTCCAAGATTGATATTTTGATCCATTTTTATGTTATCGCTTGTCAATAACATATCTGTGGACAGGATAAGGTATGGCAATTAGGTATAGGATAGGCCGGCGGATACGCAGCTATCTAGATTGCTTGAAATCGAACTTTAGACATACATTATTAACATTGGCCGTATATAGATAGGTTTCTATATCCTTGTACAGTATGTACAGTTTAACTAACACATAAATTATTTGTGTAGTTTATTATATATCTAAAGAATTCACTCTCTTCTGGCTCAAAGGTTGTCTGGTGGAGAATGCCAATAGGCATTAAGATCGCCTTTTGTACAAACTAATTTTGATTGGTGTAAGTACGATAAAAATAGAATAAACGTATTTTTTTTTAATTCATATTATATTATTTATCTCCTAATACAAATATGTACTTGGTGGTAGAGTTTTGCATCGTCTGGCCTGGATTGGTATCACCGTCTTACCTATAGGTACCTGCCGCTATTACGTCAGTGCTTGCCGTTGACGTGCTCCGATTTTCAGGATAAGGTAGCCAGTAAACTTACTTTTGCTGGAGGCCTAACATCCCGGCCTCAGATTGGCAACACACCATGACCACCTTTGGTTTTTCCAAGCGTGTGTTGATATGAAAAATTGATAGACTACAGATTTTGTAATTTTTGACATATACAATTAATCACCAGAGTGTATTTTAAAATACAGATAAATTATTCGTAATTTAAATATAAAAATCAATTGATGTTCGCTGTCTCGAGAACAGTTGGAACGATTTGGCTAATTTTGGTTTTAAATTAAGTGGAAGTGCAGGGAAGAAGAAAATAAAATAAAAGGAAAAATTGCGAGGAAACTAGAAAAACAACATTTTAACTCTTCCCATACAAACGGAACGGGTGGAACGAAGTTTACTAGGAAAGTGAGTGCCAAATAAACATTTATAAACCAGTTATACTAATTTATATTTTTTTCTGATTCTACGAAATGACAGCCACTTGTATTATATAATAATACCCAACGAAACCTTACCAAATTGCACCCTTCTTTTACTTATTGCATGAGTCATGACGCAGGACTCGTGGTTCTCCTGTGGAATGCATTGTACTAGTGACCTGTAGGGTTACTCTCGAAGCTCGATTCATGCAACATTAGAAATTGGAAACGAGTATGTCACTTTAGGCGTACTGGCGAATTAATATCATTTAATTAATAGTAAGCAATACATTATTTTATCAGATTGATTGAATTTATTTGAGACTAAATTTTAATAATCCGCTACTACTGTGTTCAAGAGTACCTAAAATGACATATACGATTTCAAATTCCAATTCCCATGACATCGAGATTCAAGAGTAAGTATACTGACCATTACCCAAAAACTCCATAGTTCACAGACTATGTATCTACATCAGAGCAGAATAAAACTTATATATATACGTATATATTTATACATAGGTCATACATACTATGTATTTACATCTGAGCAGAGTTAAACTTATGTCAAAGTCAAGGACATCGATACCAGATTTTTACTTACTAATCATAGAGAACAAAGGGAACTATATAACATGGTACAGATTTTCTGACATCAACCAGACGCCTAAAATTACCTGTAGTACGTCCCGTGAAGATATTCATTTCGTATTTGAGAAGATAGCGAAAAGAAGATTGAACTTATACAACTAAAAGAGTTATTGAGAATTATCATTTATTTGACCTCAAATGTCATCCCGTATGCTTGAAGTATATATTGCTCTATTTTAATCTACTGACATGACACAAAAACCCGAAACTATGACATAGTGTTTCATAAATTTATTTGACCTTAAATGTCATTCCAAATGCTTACAGATTGCTCTATTCTTATCTACTAAGATGACACAACAACCCAAAAACTTTTATTGAGTGTTTTATAAATTTATTCGACTTATAATTTCACCCCAAATGCCTAAAGCGTGTTTGCTCTATTTATATCTACTGAGTCGACAAATACTCGAAAACTACGGCACGGCAAAAA
>NJDD01003523.1:251982-284053 GCA_002245505.1 Calephelis nemesis
ATTTGGGGGCCTTTATGAAGGGTAAAGATTTCAAAAATGGATAAAATTACAAGAAATATTTATTTAAAATAATAATACCTATGTATCACTATTTAACAAAAAAATAACAATCAATTCAAGTTAAATGTACACTCTCTTTGCCTTTTTTTCGGCAAAGTGATTTATTAAATCATTTACATCTGATGATGACTTATGTTTTCCCCGTGTTGTTCCGGGCTCCTTTGCAGAGTAGACCATCTGCCTGCCTGCCAGGCAGCTCGTAAAAGGCAAGCATAGACTTCCCGTCACTAACACCGTGACTAGGTGGTAGAGTTTCGCAGCAACTCACCCGGATTGGTACCACCGCCTTACCTATTCCTGCCGCCATAACGTCATGACGTGTTCCGGTTCGGAGGGTAAGGTAGCCGGTAAACTTACTTTTGCTCAAGGCCTAACATCTCAGCCTCGAGTTGGCAACGCACCATTACCATCTTTGGTGTCTCTAGGCGCCGTGAATTTCTTACCATCATGATATCCGTCTGTTTGTTTGCCTTCCAATATCATAAAAAAAGGAATTTCAGGAATAAAATAAAATAGGGAAGTTTTTATTAATATTTGCTTATGCACGTTGGGGGCCATTATGGTCCTGGGACCCTGCATAATTGATACGGCTTAATAATAATGAAAAATTGTTTAGTAGAGAAAAAAATAGTTCAACCCATAGATTTAGGATCACTACCAAATCCTACTCAAAGTCGAACGGCACCGTTTTATGGATTTTATGGTACAGGCTTTGTACCTGCTTATAACAAAAAGTTTACCCATACTCGGCTTTTACAAAAACACAACTCTTTAATTTTTTAAATAAGGAGTGTCCTTTGTAAACAAAATTCATACACAGTAAAAATTATTATTAGTATAGTTACAGATATACATTGTTATGAATACATTATTACCTAAATAAAGATGACATGTGAAAAATATTGTTAATATCGTTATAGATATTGTGTTATGAATATTTACCTAAATAAAGGCAGACATGTTTCAAAAATACGAATAGGTAAGGTAAAAGCACTGGATGAATTAATCACTCTTAGTTTTGTCTATACTTAGTTTTAATGATGGAGACGAATGTCAATATTTTTTATATAAGAACCCATACCTAACAGAAAAAGATTTATAAAAAACTTTATATGACTTGCTAAATTCAAAGATATAGTTACCTACCTAGTAGTGCAATCAAAAAGTTTTTACCTAAATACTACGTAATCGCCTCTGTGGTTTAGCAGTCCAAGTATTGGACTAGACTTCATGAGGTCCCGGGATCGAATCCCGGGTCGAACAACAAAAAGAATATGTGGTATTTCCAATTTTCTAATAAAAAAATGTTGCTCAGGGTTGGATATGTGCCCGGTTGGCGATAGGCTTGCCGCCTACCACATAGGTGGTAGGTGGCTTACTGTCTTTGGCTAGTCGTGGGTGGCCTGGTTGTACCTCTGCCTACTCTTCCGGGGCGTAAAGACACTTTTTTATCAAGTAATAGGTGCAATATCCAATATCATGCTAGGTACCTATCAAGAACACGTTTTCTGTAGATTGTAGGTAACCATAGATCGCCATGGAAATCATTAACTTACTTATTTTTTTAAAGACTTTTGTCCTTGCAAACTATAATATTATTACTAATAGATAATAAAAAAAATACACAAAAATAAAGCTGTCGATCTTAAACCCTTAACTTTTTCTTAAGTCGAACTTGACAGCATAAAGTATCGACACCACTATACTAGATGGTACCCAATGTCACCTGAAGAACGAAGCAATTAAACTTAACCAATATTATAATAATTAAACGTAATTTTTAAGGCAAAGGTCAAAAACAAGCACACGTCTCAGATGATGATGAGAGTTAACCGCAGCCTATAAACACCATATATGTTATATGTGTTTATATATTACTAGCTGTCCCGGTGAACTTCGTTCCACCCGCTCCGTTGGTTTTCCTAGTTTCCTCGCAGTTTTTCCTTATTTCTTACGTTTTAAACCTTCCCTGGACTTCTACAAATAATTCAAAACTAAAAGGAGCCAAATCGGTTCAGCCGTTCTTGAGTTTTAGCGAGACTAACGAACAGCAACTGATTTTTATATATATAGATATGTATACCTATAGCGGGTGCGTCATTGATCTGTGGCCGGGGTGTTAGGTCAATAATTGTGCAAGTCTACCGGCTGCCCTATCATCCGGCCCGGAACATTATAGAGTCATTATGGCGGCAGGAATAAGTAATCATTATGTCGGTGGATCCCTATCCGGGCAATTTACAGCACTCTACTACCAGTAGTCTTGTTGGTAATGGCCTGTTTCGCCTTTTGCTCACCTCTTAGGTACGAGCTGACAGGCAAGAACGCACAGATGGTCTTTCCTACTAAGAGGTAAATTAATGGTATTGTATTTTTTATATACTTCTTGAAGTGAAACTTCTTTATCGGGGTTGGAAAAAAATTTAGTGTAATATTTTTTCGTTACGCGTCACATTTTTCCGTTACGCGCCATCTTTGTTCTTATCCCTACCACGCTTGATTCGAAGTATACTTTCTCCTGTGGAGTAGGGGACTTTATTTAACCGATTTCTGTAAAGTTGCATATAGTAAATTATTTTTTGAAAAATAACGTCACAAAGAAGTTTCACTTCTTCACTTCTTACGAGTAAGAGAATACTTATTTAACTGAGACATTATATTACATACATACATATCTTCACGCCAAGTCCCTTACGGGGTAGGCAGAGATTATCGAGTGCCAGACCTCACGATCCTGACAAACCTGTCTTGCTTCCTTTACATTCATTACCCTTTTCATACAAACACGCCGGTTTTGGAGACTCTTGACACCACCCTCGCATAATATCCGATTGATCAGATCGTGAAATGTCAGCCTTGGTCTTCCCGGGTACCTACATCCATCCACATTCGCATTGTATATCTGCTTCGTCAATCTTTCATCTGTCATTCTTTCATTATATTAATACGATAAAAATATCAATATTGTTTATTTTAATAAATTTGCTTAACAAACATTGAGAAATAGGCCTGCACTTACTTTCCTTACATAAAAAACTTCAGAACTTGTTTATTGGTCTGAGTTAAAAATATCCCAATTTGTAAACATGTTTTGCAAATAAATAGTTTCAATTTGAGACAATATTCCAAGTTACGATCAAGCTAAAGTTTTGTATCAAATTTGTATCAAACATTTTTATAAGCTTCGAGTGACAGATTAGACTTGTGAATACTTAATCAGTTGCGTACATTCTTAATCATCTCAAGGATATCCTGTTTTCACTAGAATTTCTCTGAGTGAGTACTAAATAAATGCTATCGTAGATCAACTACGCATGCATTCCAACCAACCGGAGTTGAAACACCCATTTTGAATTACAAATACCTACCTGCTTTGTGTAATCCTTTCCTAATCCCTGTGTAAATAAATAGTAAGTACATAAGTCAGTAATTGGTAAAAAAAATGGTAAAAGTCTTATGGTACTGATATGTCTAAACTTGGTAAAAATACTTAAGTGAAAAAAGTAAATTCACGCCCATATCCCCGATGACATAGATAGAGGTACAAATAGAACACCCACGACTAACCAAAGATACTAAATTCTACAATAATTGATGGCAAGCCTATCGACGACCGTGCACATATCAAATCCCGGCAACGTTGATATTATTAGAAAATTTAAAACATTTAAAAAAAGCTAATGATATTGGCATTTCTGAATAAATGAACTTGCAATAAAATAGAAACCGGATCCTTTCAAAATTCCAAGCCGAATACCGAATATTGAAGATGACGATGTAACTCGAAAGTTATGTGTTCTCGTCTAATTTCGACTGTTCTGGACAAGAATCAAAAATGTCAAATCTTTGTCGAGTACAGGGGCCCTACCATGAACGCTTTTAACAGTATTATTTCCATCTTGCTAAATGTCCGTCTTTATAAGCAACTTTATGATATACGTCATAAGGTTGTCTTTCACCGATGACAATTAGTATTATTGAAATAATACTGTTTTAAGAGCTTATGGTAACCCCCCTGGACCTACATACCTACTTATGACATGCGTGACTATTTTAGAATTCTGAACATAATAACCTATCTGAGCCTTTACCATGATTTGGTTTAATTTACATCTGGTAAGTTTTAGACCAAAAGTGTCATAGATTTATGACACTTTTGGTCTAAAAATGAGTTTCTCTTAGTTACCGATAGAGGCGCTGTTCAAAGTTTTCGTACAAATAATTTACAGAAAAGGTAGCGAGTATAGTAAACTTGTCAAGCCGTAAACTCATGGTTAGGGCCATAGATAGATGGGAAAATTGCTGGAAGACAATTGGTTAAAATCAAAAATAGTTGACTGTGGTCAAATCCTTGTAGTAAGTAGGTATATACACTTAAGACATACGTGACTTTTGTAGAGTTCTGGGACCCTACCATGGACGCTTATAGCAGTATTATTTGCATCTTTCTAAATGTTCGCTTTTATAAGCAACTTTTTTTTATACGTCATAAGGTTGTCGGAGAAACCGATGACAATTTGTAGATATTATTGAAATAATACTGTTTTAAGACCTTATGGTAACCCTCAGAACATAATAACCTATCTGAATGGCGAACTAACGTCTCTAGGCTCTTAATTCCTTACCTTATAAAATGAACTGCCTTAAAAACTTAATTGACAACATTTTAATCTAAAGAAACGTTAAAAATAAACGAAAAACGTATTTACTGAATAATTTTGAATGTTGATAAAACAGAATCAATAAAACTATATGCAAGTTCTTTTAGGTTTTAACAACTTTATTGCAACATTTTTTTAACGTTGTAGGTACTATAGCCTGTTTTCTCAAATTAGTACATATAATTTGTAAGTTTTTGTTAGCTTCCTATGGTAGTATAGTGAAACTTTCTATGGTTTTATAGTGTCGTAGATATTTATTTATTTTATATTGCGTTTAAAGAGTAAATAAAATAAATAAGAAATCTAAAATAAAGAATAGAGCGACTAAAAGTCTGTGAAAAGTTAATAATAATAAATAATAGGCATGTTCATACTAAAATTAAAAAGTCTGTCTGTTGCTCTTTCACGGCTAAATCGCTGTACCAATTGTGATGAAACTGGAAATACTTACATACAGGTAAAGACCGGGTTCAATCATAGGCTACCTATTTTTAAAACATCAAAACCTAAGGACTACTACAGGAGATGAAATCATATACATACCCATTATTCTATGGAGGAAATACTATATAAAATTTATTCTACATTGACGAAGTCGCGAGTATTTAGCTACCTATTTAACTTAATAACTTGGGCCATTACTGTGTAGGTAAGTAAGTAACAGCAGCAATATTTATTTAAAGTTTATGATTTCACATAACATTTACATTTTCCTGTATAATTTCGAAGTATTTTCTTTAAATTCAGTAAATGATTTACTCAACAAAATAAGAGTTATTCCTATTACTCTAAATTTAAAGCATGGGTATATTTGAACATCTTGTTGGCTTAAGGGCTAGTGGGCTAGTGCATCCGCCTAATTCTACCGACTTACCGCGAGCCTTGGATTCGATTTCCCGGAGGGCAAACATTTGTGTGGTTCATCACATCTGAATTATTGCATTTCAAGCCTGGGTGTTAATGAAATTTATTCTGGTATCTATTTATGTATTTCTTTGTATTAAAATCGTTAACCCATAACAAAAGCATATAATTGGCATATTTAAAATTTAATTAATGATATTAACATTTAAGATATTTATATTTATAGGTAGATTCTAGACATGCTCTTTGCGTAGTATAGGTATATTCCTATAATGTATAATAGAACTCTCATCTAAATACAATCTAATATTAAATATCATTGTATGTTTTATTTACAATTACAATGTAAATCAATATGCAGCAAAACGAAGTATGCACTGCTACTCAAGTGTTTAGCTGGCAGTTGCATTTATGTATATTACTCATACATCACGCCACCTCGGCTGAGTTTACGTAGGCCACAGATATAATAATAAATTATATATCTTGTAAAGCTGTTGGTAAGAGGTGGACTGACTGGATAGTGACGAATATACACTTGCCAGCGAATATTTGTTAATAATTCCAAATGGTGTCGATATCTTGCTCAAACTGGGAAACATGTGTTATTTTTTAACACTACATACTTAGTATAAAATAAAGTCGCGTTCTCTATCCCTATGTCCCTTTGTATGCTTAAATCTTTGAAACTAGGCAACGGATTTTGATGCGGTTTTTTTAATAGATAAAGTGTTTAAAGAGGAAGGTTAATATGTATATTTTGTACCCGTGCGAAGCCGGGGTGAGCCGCTAGTTTTAATTTAATATAGTTCTGCAATGAGTAGAAGAGAAGTGTCGCATAAGGCCACCATAGATATTTAACTACATTTGATATTTTTTCTAATTTTGTAAAACTTGCAAATTCCTATCCATATTTTTGGAAGAAAAAACATTGTACCTTATATTTTAACACGATGATATTACCGTGGTTCTAAGTATCGTATGTGACACGTACAATAGTACAAGTGTTTATACATACATAGTATAAAACAAAGTCACTTCCACTGTCCCTATGTCCCTTTTTATGCTTAAATCTTTATAACTGCGCAACGGATTTTTCTGCGGTTTTTATAACATATAAAGTGATTGAAGAGGAAGGTTTAAATGTATATTTTATACCTGTGCGAAGCCGGGGTGGGCCGCTAGTTTATTAATAAATATGATTAGATGTTATTAGTGCGTCATGCGTTCAATGGCTACGTTTATAGCCCAATAATATGACTTGTCTTGTCCGGAGATACAATGAAAAAAATTCTGTTGTACAAACGCGAAAAGTCAACAATATTTTACTCTGGTTTTACATAAGTTAGGTTGGTATCTGAAACAAATATTTTCTTATCCATAGCCATTAGATAACTTTTTCTATTTCAATTAAATTGATTAAAATGTTTAATATGTACCTACTCGTGTAATTAAAGATTTTTAATAATTTATTTTTAATGGAAAATTTGATAACGACCTTGATACGTATAGGTAAATTACTATATTATTCTGACTATGTTATTCAAACCACATTTCATAGTAAGACGAATATAATTACGGTGATATGTATATCTTATCAAATTTAAGATGATTCTTATTCACGTTATTTCATTTTTATATATTAAAAAATAATATAACACTTCTTCAAAAATAAAGAATAAAAACATTTTTTTTGAAAACTTTAAACTGTTTTATGTAGGTACCAGTTTACTATAATACATTATGCTATATAGTCAAATCAGGTGATCGTTAGTGTTATACAGCCAAGCAATCTTTTCAGTCTAACAGGCATTTTATTTTAATTAGGTAGGTCGCTTCTACACAACGACTAACGCGCTTTTAGAAACATTGCAACCTATTTGTATATTTTAACATAGCTAATTGCTTTAAAGGAAAATCGTAAACCGTTTATATATCGTACCGTTTATGGCATGTTACCTAGAATCTAGTCCCCGGAGTAATCGCCTGGGCCATAACAGCCGCTTTCATTGTGATACAGCAAATTGATATGGACAGCGATAAATTTGCAAACTGCTTTAGTCAAAGATAATGTTGCAATTTCATAAAATACATGTGTACTCTACTTAAGATGCTCGAAATTTAATGCTTTTTGAGATTGAAGTAGTGTTTTGGCGCCATCGGGAGAAAAGATGGTCGAAGTTTTTTCATAATTATTGTATTTCGTGTTGATATTGAGTGAAGTTAGTCAATTTTGGTGGCGTTTTGTACAATTTGTTCAGTGAAAGTGCACAAATGAAATAATCATGAAGAAATTAGCGTATCATGTATTTCTTTGTTGCCACCAAATCTCCTTACATGAGCTTGTGTAATGAGGCCGCCGCTTTACCCAAGAGCCTGACATGACTTACTGACGACTTATGACTGATGACTAATTATAATTGATCAAAATTGATATAAAACTTAAATACTAACGTGACTAACAAAATACTAACGTGAAGGCCAAAACTTAAAGAAAGAAGAAGAGATTGAAGTAAATACGTAAGTACATATAGCTATAGGTACCTATTCTTATACGTACCCATAGCTGTACATTGTAACTAAAACGCAGTTATTGGTCATAATAATAATGTCTGACTGCATTAATCTAATCCGGTAAGGTGCTGGGCCTGTACATCTATTAACGGTTTATTTAAATATTAGCTTAATAATTTTACTTATTTAAGAGTATCCTACGTTAAGTAAGTATATGAGTACAAAGTTTCATGATTATTGGTTAAGGAGTTCTCGCATTAACGTGTATCAAATAAAGTTACATTTGCATTGATAGTAGTAGTAGGGATTTATGTGAGTACATGTGAGTACCAGTTGCTTATGTCATTTTGCGTTGACTGTGTTGTATTATATTACTGAAATTAAATGTTGCTTAGATAATGGTAATATCTGCTTGTCCGTCATAAATAGAATGATTAAGAAATGGGTTGAAAATATTAAAAAATAATAAAATTTTAGAATTAAGTGGTGCATATTTTTTTAGAAATAAAGTGTATCCTGATTATGCACGAGTTGTTAATAAGGTGAACAAATATAATAATTACGTAAGCATCATGTGGTAAAATCCACAAGTCACGACGGTTTTTAGATTATTTAGGAAATCACTACATAATATAAAACAAAGTCGCTTTCTCTGTCCCTTTGTATGCTTAAATCTTTAAACCTACGCAACGGATTTTAATGCGTTTTTTTTCTAAATAGATAAAGGGATTAAAGAAGAAAGTTTATATGTATATTTTATACCCGTGTGAAGCCGGGGCGGGCTACTAGTTATAATTAAAACTTTCGAACAATTTGTAATTAGTTATTTATAACAACACCTAAATGTTCACCAATTATACTTATTTAATAGGTAGGTTGGTACTACATCCAATGTTCGTCATATTTAAAAAAAAATAGATTTAACAAAAAAGGTTGTATATTTGATATTTTCCATCGTCGGCGCTTGGTAAAACTTCCAAATATTCGTTGAATAAATTATAAGTGATACGTAAAACAGCACAAGTGTTTCTTCATTTAAAAATATGAAAAAAGGTTGTAGACTTATATAATCTAGTGCTGTATCACCGATATGTGATATAAGTCTACATTATTTATATATGTATAAAACATGTTCAGATTTAACTTAATTCGACTGTATGTTTTTTATATGTTTGTTACGCGAATACTCGGCAAGTATCCAACCGATTTTCATGGTTCTTTTTTAGAAAGATAGGTACCTAACGATTTTGAGGTCCTACATTTTCTTTATCATAATTCATGATCCGACTACCGGTTTCTCTCATCAATTGTTAGGTCATAAACGAAAATTTATGCATTATCTAAGTTTTATTTAAAAACTAAAAGCCGAATGTTGATAAAATGTATTTAGGACCATTTCGAAAAGAATTAATTACCAATGAATGAGTTGGAGTCGGTTTTTGCAACTTTAGGCACTGCTCATAATTTCTTTGGAAAATTATAAAATTTTTTATTTGTGATATTTGACTAGGTGGTCAAGACTCGCGACTCGCTCGGATCAGTGCCACCGCCTTGCCTATTTCTGCCACCAAAATGTCAGCGCTTGCCGTTGACGTGTTCCGGTTCGGAGAATAAGGTTAGCAACCTAAGATTGGCAACGCACCTTTAGTGTCTCTAGGCGGCGTGAATTTCTTACCATCAGGAAATCCATCTGCTTGTTTGCCTTCCAATATCATAAAAAAAACTTTTGGGAACTAATGAGGTAGTTTGTATTTGCCAGAGGCGGCTAAAATTAGTTTGCAACGGCTTGTAACTAATTTGCTAAGCACTGCGACACTTCCGTTGGGAACAAGGGTCCATTTTTTGCCGTCTCGATCCCGACATGTTTCGGATATTTCCCGACACTTCGAATAATGTGAGAATTTCGTTCACATTTTTGTTATCTTTAAATATTCTACCTAAGTATATAAACTAGGTCTGTGAAGAATAAAAAAAGATTAATAGATAAATTGTTTTTTTTTTTAAATTAGGTATACTGACAAGTTTAAATTGGTCATTACTAATTACCTACCAGAGTAGGTACATAAATACTACGTATTAAGAGGCGAGACTTCCATAGATACATAGCAAACCCGAATTTTGTATGAAGTTTAGCAAAGTTACACAAGACACTTGACAGATAGGTATAACCCGTTTAATTTGAAATTAAGTAGGTATAAAGCAGGGGTGGGCAAACTACGGCCCGCGGGCCGCATCCGGCCCTTGAGAGGTTTTAATCCGGCCCGCTGAGGGTTTTTTTGAAAAATATGAACCTCCTTAAAAAAGTTAATGGTCAAAATGTTAAAAAGACTATTGAAATTTGAACAATTAAGATACTGAATCGATACTTCAAACATATACATTGCGTATTTCATATGTTAAGACTTCATAAATAGATTTTATTTTAATAAAGGATTGTAAAATAATAATAAAAAATGCTTTGTTATCTATACACAACGTTTTATAATCGTAATATCTACCTACTGCTATTTTTAGGTGTCTTAATAAACCGGCCCGCCTCAAGATTAATTATAATTTACTGGCCCGCCACTAGATTTTTTTTAATTTACCGGCCCGCGGTCAAAAGAATTTGCCCACCCCTGGTATAAAGACATTCAGGTTTAAGGCAACTAGTGTCATATGATTTAGGTGAATAAAAAACATAGCAAACTTAATTCTTTTATTTTTTGATATAAATGTTGCACCAAACTGCTAATTACCAACAAGACCACTGACGGTCGAGTGCTGTGCAGCAACTTGCCCGGGTTGAGATCTGCCGCCATAATGAGAGTCTCATGTTCCGGTCCGGAGGGTAAGGTAGCCGATAGCCTTGCACAATTGACGTAACCTCGACCACAAGAAATCGACACACCTACAACATCTATGATGTCTTTAGGCCACGGTTATCTCTAGCTATCAGTTTGCTTGTTCGCTTTCTAAAAAAAAATCTATACGTGTAACCTTTAAAACTTGGTGAGTAGCGCCATCTATATTGCATTGCCGGCAAGTGTTTTGGCACAGAATTTTAAGGTGATACTACCTATTTGGTAGTAATGGTAGTAACCATTGACAATGACTAATATCATATTAATATCATAATCATACGTAAAAAGGCTACTTAAGTGACCTTTTTACGATTTGGTGAAATATTCATATCAGATTCATATTATGATTCACCGAAAGCGGCCGTTTTAGACCCGCTGGTACTCAGTAGGAAGGTAGGTATAATCAGAGACTATTATTATACTATTTTCTAATCTCTGGTAGATACCTATATTATTTTGATTATGATATAAAGTTCACATTGGATGTAGGGTACTGAAAAAATATTAACTAAAGCAATTTGTTCATGGTCACGTATGTGTAACAATTACAACAGAATGTTTTTAGGTTATTTTGACCAATATTGTTAGGCCATGACTTCCTCAATCATGGGATAACCAAGAATATTATGACTTCAGTAGGTATTAAAGGCAGTTAGATTTTTTTTATGTAATAGATCATTGAACAAGCAGACTGTTCTCCTGACGGTAAGAGGTAACCGTGGCCTATAGACACCATAGATGTTACTGGTGCGTCGCTATCTTGTGACCGGATGTCAGACCTATTGTGAAAGTCTACCGGCTACCCTACCCTCCGGACCGGAACATAGCAGTAGTTATGGTAGCAGGAATAGTTAAAGCGGCGGGTCCGTAACAGCAACTTGAGTCACAGCACTCTTCCACCAGTTGTGTTGTTGATAAGCACCAGTAAAACCTATATTTTAAGCAGTGTTCGCCTTTAACGAGCTGCCGAGAGGCAGATGGTCTATTCTTCTCAGGAACCGGACCAACATGGACTAATGGCTATTATATTAAAATGGGTTTTAACGTCAATGGCTAGTAGGCACAGGATGCTGATTATTTAACTCAGTTGCCAACTCAAAATGGAAAAGTGTACAAGCAAATGACGTCATTTGTGTTTGCTATCTCTATTGTATTGCTGTTGGTCACTGGAGATAGCAAATATAAAACACGTCATTTGACAGCTATTTGATGAACACTTTTCCGTTTTAGTTGGCGACTGAGATACATAATCAGCCCCCAGGTTCGTAAGTAGGTAGGAATATTCAATTAAGCTCCTTTAGGTAGGTAACTACTGTAGTTGTTCTGTCATTTTGAGAATATAGGTGACAGAGTTTAGCAGCAATTCGTCCGGATTGGTACCGCCGCCTTACCTATTCCTGCCGCCATAACGTTAATGCTTGCCGTACCGGTTCGGAAGGTAAGGTAGCCGTCAAACTTACTTTTGCTCTAGGCCTAAGATCCCGGCCTCAGGTTGGCAGCGCACCATTAACCCTTTGTTATGCCTAGGCGGCGTGAATTTCTTACCATCAGGAAATCCGTCTGCTTGTTTGCCTTCCATTATCATAAAAAAAGGATAAAGGTTACCCGTGTTTCTCATATTAAGGCCATAGTAACTATCACCCTGACTTTTACTAGTAGTTTTGAGACTCGCTTAGTTAAGTAGGTATAGTACTTCCCGACGTAAGTAGGTACCACCACTTTACCTAAAGCCTCTGTAATGAAGGTGCAAATTATTGTAGTGTTTGGATCTGGAGGCAGGATAACCGTTAAAAAAGGGCCTTAGCTTTATAAATATACCAACATTCTTTGTTGCTTTATAACTTCAAGTTTTATATCTTTGTATATATTACAATGTTACTTACATACTTTCTATCAGGCAACCCAATGTATGTCTGCCTGTCGATCTTGTAATCCTGATCTATGTATAAAAAATAAATATCCCAAGACAAGTTACACAAATTGAATCTAACACCAAAATAAGCAAATTATATGCTTGTGTTATGGGTGTGAGACAACGATACTAATAAATAGAAATACTTAAGCAGATATCAGAATAAATGTAATCAACATACAGACCTGGAAATACAGACATCTAAATGTGCATTACACAAATGCCTGCCCCCGTCAGGAATCGAACCCGAACCTCGCGGTTGGTCGGTGTAGTTAGGCGTGGACGCTAGCCAATGGACCAAATAACCAAAATATAATATGCTATAAACTTGCGAAATAGGAAAATATTAACTAATTTAAACCTTGTTAGCTTTATTAAATATAATATAACATAAATTAGTATTGTATATGCTACATTTTTCAATTTTGGTTCAGAGAGTTATGATTTATTACAACAAATATTCAATTAGCTTTTTAATCTCATTTGTTTTTCAAATGTTCAAGTATACAGGATACTTAAATATCATGGACCAAACCAATAAAAAAGTAACATTTTTCAACACAGATAACTTGCATGTGAGAAAACCTCTAACTTGGTAACTCTTGCCATCAGGATAGTGACATTAGTATTTTATCGACATCCATTCAATTAAAAAAATATATTATTTTACAACATATTTATTAATCAGTTATACAACTCCCCATACCTCTTCAAAGGCAGAGCATAGTTTAGCACAAGTCAAAGCGGCCGACAAAGGATAATTGCTTATTGATATTACATCTTCAGAATAATCTACTTCCACCTTTCCATGCGCCATAGCACCAATAATCAAAACAATTGGTTCATCTTTTGGAACAAGTTCTCTACAATTTTGTACCATTTTCGAACTAAAGGACATGGTTATTTTCTTTACGCCCACAGGAAGATGTGATGTGACTGGATTTTTAATCACTTTTAGTAGTTTCATGGGACCATCTGAGGCTCTTATTGCAAACTTGTGTAGCAGTTGAACTGGAACAGATATGAAAATCAACTTTTACAAGATATTTAGTAATAACAATGTCAATCATCATCATTGATTGGAAGAAGTAGAGTTTTTTCAATTACTTTTGCAACATTTGCATATCATGGATATACCCAGATAGGTTACGCAATTTCCAGTATTCTGAAAAACTCATTATAATTCCAGTATTCAGAAAAATATAACTACCTGTAAGTTGTGTGAGTGAGTTAAATAAATGTGTATACAAAATTTAATTCAATATTGTTACAATAATTTATGTTCTTGCAAAAGCATGCAAATAATGAAAATAAGACAAAAGAGATATTTAATGCTAAAGACTATAAGATAAAAAATCCATTTCAAGTTTGCATTACATACTTGTGCTTTGCTGTCTAGTAACCCGAAAATATTGAAAAAAATAAAAGAATAAAAAATAAAAGAAAGTAATAAAAGAATCCAATTCTTCTACCAAATTGATAGAGAGAATAATTAAGGAAAATTGTGAGCATTCAATTTAAAGTTTCCTTAAGTTTTCTTTTTAATAAGGTCTCTAAGATCAGTATTTATTTTAACCTTTTCTGTTAAGCTAACCGGGATTAAAATTTCATTTCCAAATTACTCAACTTTTATTGTTACAGTTTTCAATATTGTAGTAAAATAATTACCATGTACCTCACACAACATCATTTTTATAACTTTTTTCAACTACTATACGAAATTTCATTGTATTCATATTTAAATTTTTTCTTTTGTTCAATGTCCAAATAATAAAAAATAACTATTTAAAAAGTGTTTCATTTTACTAAATTTTAAATAACCTAAAATCATAAGGATATGAAAATTTAATTTTACATTCTGGATCCATACTTTGATAACTTATGGTGCAAGTACTAGAAAAAACTCTACCTATTCCGATCTATGATTAACATTTATCATTAAGTCACAATTTTGTATGAAAAATGTCAGCTTAATTACTGTTTAAAAGACAGTTGATGACTGCTCATTAAATGTAATTATAGCAGGTATTTAATGTTAATATTTGCTATAGTTAATAGCTTATATAAATAATAGCTTAGTTTATATAAATAAATAAATATCCCTGGTCAAGTTACTATTACTTATACTAATACATATAAATACTTAAATATATACCTGAATAAATGTAATAAACACCCAATCTCACCTCTGGTTAGGACTTTTTAACATCTCTACTATTTTTCCATTCTAACTATAACTTTTTAACATTCAATGTAAGAATATTTGACAATTATTCACAGCTAATGCTAAAGTCACAAACAGTTATTAAACATTACCAACCCATTAATCCAGCAAATCTCTTAAATGTTCTTGGTATCCTAGTCTGAGGATTTATTTCTATAAGTACATTTTTTTCTGTATGAATGTATACTTGCAACAATCCTGCTCTGTTCAAAGGTGAATCCATCAACATAAGTAGAGACTGATGGGTTATGTCCGGCCGACACGATCCAGGATCACGGTCATTTTTACGTAATATATTTGCGTGATCATCACAATTCAATAGCTCAAAACTGTTACCAGTCTGTAAAAACACAAACAGTCATAAAACAACTAGTTTAATAGCCTACCGGCATCATCAGGTAAAACTATGTAGTTTAAATTTTAGCCCTGATGATGGTGTTACAAGCAAAACCAGTTACTTATAAAATAATAAATTATAAGTGAACAGTACAAGTGTTTCTTGAATGATTATTTTACTATTCAAACCTACGTTGACAACCAATTTATAATAAAAACTTTATTTTAAACAGTAACTTTAGTATATATCTATTTATTACAAAAACCGAGCAACCATTAAGTCTGGTGATAAAGATTCTCAATTCCTTTGTCAGTACCTTACCATCATGTCAATAAATTAATAAAACATATAGTTTACGTGCGGCTACCTGTTTCACTAGATATTTCAAATTAATGCAAAAAAATCTAACCTTTACTGTCTCCAATTGAGCGTTTTCCAATATAACTATTAGACGTTTTTCTTGTTTCTTTATATGTGAAGTAACTAAATGGCGTGGTATTGGATCATATTCAAAGTCATCAGTATTATTTGCAAGCTTCCTTTTCTTACCCATTTGTGAGACTTAGGTATTGAAATGTACTGTAGGTTATTTTTCTTTTAAATATTGGTATAAAATATTACTGCACAATTGCAATGCATAAATCGTCTCTTATACTTGCAGTGTTTGATTTATAATGTTTTAAAAGAAGTTTTCAAAATACTTGAAAGTAAAAGATAATTTTTGTAAACAAATTGTACGACACACGTGGTTCTGACAGTTGTTGACATTGACACACATTGACAGTTCATTCAATTTTTTTGTGATTTAGAATTGTTTAAGAGATGTATACCATGCTGCCTCGCTTGCTTTAACTTTTTTAATGTTATTTCAATGGTTATTTCCATTTAAAGAAATGCCCTTTCCCAACAAAAGCAATCTTTCTTATTTTGCGTTATTGGTTTCCTCTAAAGCAGTCATATCGTTACACCAATTTCTTTATGAGTATTTCAGTTGTGCAAGGTGCACTGAACAAAATTATATGACACACCAACATTTTCAAGTAATTTTATTTAGTGGTTACTCAAATTTCAACATTGTTTGCATCAAAGTTTTAAAATTTTAAATATTATATTTACTAGTATATTTACTATTTGCCACCAAATTTGGCTAAATGAGATTGAGTAACGATTGAAATAACTTAATACGACTGTTAAGAAGAATTTATCAAAACGGAAGACGTGGTAGCATGGTCAAAAGGACTTAGCCGGTCACAGAAAAGGACAAATTATCAAAGGTGGTCTTTGCTAACGACTGACAAGTGTCAAATGTCAATTGTCATGGATTGTCATTTCGCAACTGTCAAGAGTAGTCAACAAATTTTTACAAAAAATAATAATAAATTCAATAAATTAATTTAAAAAATAATTGTTACTTAATATCACCCTTTTACACAAAACGTGTAGAGAAATTTGCTTTTGTTAAGTTGCTATTTGAGTGCAAACCACAAAACGAGGAACTAATTAGAATTCGGATGTCTTTTGTATCTCTCAATTGATTACCTACTTCCTTTTCCAATGGCAAACGATAGAGAAGTTTTACGTGAAATATGGGATGGAAAATTGCCTATATGTTTTCAATTAAATCAAGAAGAAGTTATGGAAATTCAACAACCAGATCCATTTTATGTCATGGTTCCAAGATTGAGCTATTTTCCACTCGTTACTGACAAAGTAAGACTATTTTAAGGATTTAGATTTATTTCCAATGCTTAATTTATTTTAACTACGAAAGTAGAATAGTTGGTATTTGTTTATAAGCGAACTGTAAGCTAGAGTTGATGTTTTTGGAAAAACACGCATAGTAAATCTTATGTAGATTTAAATCACTTTATCATGTATCTTGATTACAATACAACGTAATTACTATTTGATTTCAGATGAAAAGACATTTTTTAAGATATATATCTCAAGAAAATGCAGATAGCGAAATGTGGCTTGATTACAATGGGCAACCTTTAAGATGGCACTTACCTATTGGGTTTTTGTATGATCTCTATTGTGGAAACGACCCACAACTGCCCTGGACTCTAACTGTTCACTTCACAAAATTTCCTGATCACATTTTACTCCATTGTCCTAATAAGTATGTTCTAAATTATATTTGAATCACTATTTAAATTATATTAATATAAATTGACAAAACAGATATAAAATGCGAGTGTAAATAAAAGTACATGGGGAAACTTGGGTCAAATTTCCACTATTAAATTGCTCAGCTTCTGTCCGAAGGTGGTATCAAAAATCTTCAAAACTAGTATGTTTGCATGTGTAGAGAAATGAGTGTGAAGGAGGCTGGTAGATTGTAACACTGTTTATCCCCTTACCCCGAGGGACTTGGCTATTTTGATTTTTAATTAAATAATTACCCTGACTATTGACATAATGAAATTAGCCTTTTAAGGTATTTTATCCTCTCTGGCAGAACAGAAGCAGTGATGAATTAAGAATAGGAAAACTGTTATTGATCAAAATTAACAAAAAAAAATATTTCCACTAAAACTATTAGGTGCTATTATAGTTTCTCAGTGTATTCACTCTTCTACCTGTTTGGTAGGCCATCTTAAACGTAAAGACTCGACTGGCAAAAAAAATTCTGTTGCTTTTTACAAAACTAATGCTTAATATGAGTACACTACACGGCCTATGTCCTCAAAAATTTGTTAGTAAATAATTCTTATAATAAAGGAAATAACAGATTAGTTACCGAATGTTACCAATACAGGAACTAAAATGAATCTGGTTGATAAATAAAATTGAAAGTGAAGTTAATACAAAAACTTGCATTATTAGTAGGCCATAAAAATATTTGAATCATAATTAAATGTAACTTTTTAGAGACATTGTGGAAGCCCATTACATGTCAACAGTGAAAGAAGCAGATGTCCTTAAACATAGAGGTCAAGTCATGTCCACCATGCAAAAAAAGGATCATAATCAATTGTGGCTAGGTTTGCAAAATGGTAATTTGGTAATTTCATTGCTGTTTTTGGTAGATTTAACTAGTATCAGCCTCAAGGGAGTCTCAATCATCATCAGAAAAATCTTTATTCACATGAACCATACAAGTGGTACTTGCGCTCAGATTTCATTATAAAGGGACTTTACTTTGTGATCCCTTAAATATCATAACTACACTCAATTTTCTTTTGAACATCACTACAAAAGAGTTTGGATGAAGAGCTAAGTGTTCAACAAGTTGGGATTTTAAAATGATAAACTTTCCTTAAGAACTTTAGTGCTTCTGCTGATGAAAGCCAAAGAAAAGATATTTATAATTTTGATGATTAACTCCCTACTTCTATTATTGCACTATTATCATGTTTCAACTTGCTTTTATAGTAAAGAAAGGAAGATAAAGCAGATAAATTTCCTGATAAGTAATATGTCGCCTATATAGTCCAAAAAAAACTTAATACCATTTTTGCCTGTAGAAAATTCAAATTCAATTAGTAATTACAACCTTCTGCTAAAGGCACTAACTTTAACTCCATACTTGGGTGTATAATGTAAACTCAATAGTAAATTCTCTCAAAAACCCACCCTCTTGTTACTGTAGTCTAATTTATGTCTATATAACTTTTCTCAGATAAGTTTGACCAATTTTGGGCAATAAATAGAAGACTGATGGAGAGTCATGGAGACAATGAAGGTTTTAAACATATTCCAATTAGAATTTACTCTGAAGAGGGAACATGTAACCAAAGATTAATAAGTCCTAAAAATAGTGATGGAAGTCGAAAAACAATCCAACAAATGATATCTGAACTATATCCAGATAAACCTGAAGGTGACTATTTTTTTAATTAATAGATATCTCTTACTTTTGTATAAAAAAATATTTTAATTATAATTTAAATTTTAATAATAATAATTGTCTGTATATTTTTTATAACATCAGAAAGCAAACAAGCCTACAGTTTTTTTATGGTCAGTATAATAATACATCTATACACACTAAAGGTGTTAATGGTGTGATGCAAGTCTATCCACTTATAATTTTATTGACCAACCTGTCCCTCCATCCGGAACACAATCCCAGCAAACACTTTATGAAGGCAGGAATGAAGTAGCTGTTAATGTCAATATGTATATCAAAATATGCAAAAGTAACTGACCTATATTCTTCTAAGCATTATGTAAAAATAACTGTGGTAAAACTAATTTTTTTTTGGTATTGGAAGGAAAACAAGCCGACGGATTACCTAATGGTAAGAAATTCACGCCGCCTAAAGACACCAAAGGTGGCAATGTTACACTGCCAAACTTAAGTCGAGATGTTAGGCCTCGAGCAAAAGTAAGTTTACCGGCTACCTTACCCTCCGAACCGGAACACGTCAACGCCACGCACTGATGTTATGGCGGCAGGAATAGATAAGGCGGTGGTACAAATCCGTGCGAGTCGCTGCGAAACTCTACTGTCTAGTAGGACGTCACGGTGTTAGTAACGGTAAGGCTATACTCGCCTTTTACGAGCTACCAAAAAGAAAGGCTGATGGTCTATTCTGCATTTTTTTTTTCATTGAAATAACAAGTTAATTGATGTAATTTGCTGAAATTTTATCTGCTAAACTTTTTTCATGTTTAAAGTTTTTTTTTATTTTCAGTGAAATTACGGACTCACGGAGTAATCTTACCATCAGATACTCCACTGCAATGGCTCTCAGAACATTTAAGCTACCCTGATAATTTCCTTCATATGTGCTTATGCTGAATTTCTTTACCAACGATGAGTAAAAGTGTATATTTTAGTCATTTATTTAAGTTAGGAATTATTAATAAATTTATATCTAAGTTACATTTATTTACTGGATTTAAAAAAATCATACTTTAATTAATAAAAAAACATTAAGGAGGCTTGTTTAGACCAAGCTGACGTTACTTTGGGCCCAAAAATTTTGATCATTTTGCTTTTTGGCCATTTTGATCTCCTACTAAACTGTTTTTTGGGAAAATATATTTTTGTTAAAACATGACATTAGGTGTATGCTATCTTTTTCTAATTAAATATTAAATTTTAGATATGTGAAATTAGTTTCTTATTGAAAGTCTGGAGAAATTTCATGTACATGGGCGTAGTGAGGTAGGGGCAGAGTGGGGTACTNCCCCCCCCCCACCCTAGAAGAGACAATTAACTTAGAACTGAAATTATATGGTGTTTTGGCGCCATCGAGAGAAATTTTTTCATAATTGTTGAATTTCGTGTTTATATTGAGTGAAATTAGATAATTTTGGTGGCATTTTGTGCAATTTTGTTCAGTGAAAGTGCACAAATGATACAATCTTGACGAAATTAGCGTATCATGTATTTCCCCTTGCCATCAAATCTCACTGTATGAGCTTGAGTAATGAAGCCACCGCTTTACTCAAGACCAGACATGACTTTGCCGGACGATTTTTAATACTACTGAATAAATGAAATCTGATTTTGGTAAATCGGGTAACTTGATTCAAATGTCTACTTGACTAATGACAAATTGCTAACGCAAATGCCAAACACTAAATAAAGAAACAAAAACTGAAATTATAAGATTGACCGAAAGCCGTTTAAATGAGCTACTTTTGTTGAGGGTAGACAAAAAAAATTGACTAAAAAAAGATGAAATCTATAGAGAAGTCTTAAAAAGTGAAAGAGTGTGCATAATATTCGTCAAGTAAAGCTAATTTTTGGGAGTACATTTCACCTCCGTGGTCTAGCGTTCCGGCGTCGGACTTGACTTCTTGAGATCCCGGTTCGATCCTCGGGTCGGGCAACAAAAAATTAGAAAATATATATTTTAAATTTCTAATAAAATTAACATTGCCAAGGATCGGATATGTCCCCGGTTGGCGATAAGCTTGCCACCTATCACATTGTGGGACTGAGTGTCTTCGGCTAGTCGTGGGTGCCCTGGTTGTGACTATGCTTAAGTCTAGAATTTTCTTTGCCTGTCCCCCTCTATTCAGAAGCCTGGCCTTGCTCGTGTACAAACTAAACTGACTGTACTAAACGTGTTTTGTCTCTTTCTGTTACTATCGTTAAAAAAAGATAGCGATAACTTGAAATTAGTTATCTGACAATATACCAGCTAAAATATTTTATTATGCTGTGATCAACATTAATTAAAATTAACTATTATAATTCCATTTACTGCTAGAATTATGTGTCATATATAATTTATAGAAAATAATAAAAACTATTTCAATAATGTGTCCTTTTCATTCAAGTTGTGGACAAATCCATATATCGAATGTTACTATTTTAATACAACACATGAAAATAGTAAAAGTATGTATGCCAAAGAATATTTTTAAAACTGCGGCAAAGTAACAGTCTTTTAAAGTATAGTACTTTTACTTTAGAGTACTTAAATATCTTCGATGTGGATACAGAATATGCTCTTTTGTTGTGTCTATTGAAATATTTTTGGCAACTCAGTTTTTTTTAAATGGGGCGATGCAGGTTCGATATGGCGATGGTGGAGGAAAAACATAAGAAAAACTAACAGCAACTAACATTCGAAATTCGATTATGAATAAACCGAGTATTTTAGATATTTATTTTTAGTTGTTGGTCCGGGCTTCTTTGTAGAATAGACCATCTGCCTTCCTGTGCCAGGCAACTCGTAAAAGGCGAGCAAAGGCTCACCGTTACTAACACCTTGAATTCTGACTAGGTGGTAGAGTTTAGCAGCGACTCGCCCGGATTGGTACCACCGCCTTACCTATTCCTGCCACTATAACGTCATGACGTGTTCCGGTTCGGAGGGTAAGGTAGCCGGTAAACTTACTTTTGCTCGAGGCCTAACATCCCGGCCTCTGGTTGGCAACGCACCATTACCACCTTCGGTATCTCTAGGCGGCGGGAATTTCTTACCATCAGGAAATCCGTCTGCTTGTTTGCCTTCCAATGTCATGAAAAAAAAGATTTGGTCAGCAAATCGTCGGTATTTTGGAGGATTTTAGACAGTAAGTCAGTATTTTTAGCCATGGAATCAGTTTCCGCGGGGTCGTACACTTAATGCACCTGGGTTAATTCACCTAGGTGAATTAAATACACTTTATGTAAACTTTAAACACCTGGGTGCATTAAGTATACGGGATCGTACACTTAATGCACCTTGGTTAATTCACCCAGGCGAATTAAATACACTTTACGTAAACTTTAAACACCTGGGTGCATTAAATATACGGGGTCGTACACTTAATGCACCTTGGTTAATTTATCTTTGTGATTTAAATAAACTTTAAACACCTGGATGCATCAAAATTACCAGTCGCAATCTTAATTCACCTAGGTGAATTAAACACACTTTTAATTAATTTTAAACACCAGTACCACTATTTCACAAAACCTAAGGTAAATAATTAAAATAATAAGAAAACTTTATTCACCCCAATATAACAAATACAGACTTCATGTTTCACGCGACTATTAACCCTCCGTGCTCCACGTGGGATCTACAGTTTTAAAATTATTGCGAATTTTTCAAGGACTGGGGATTGTCAAATCTTCTTATTATTTTAATTATTATTATTCTTGCGGGATTTTTTTTAAAAGAATTCCTACATGTCAAAACTGGGGAAAAACTAGGGGGTGACATGCGGGAATGACCCGTCACCGACGGGGACAAACTAGGGGGTGATATGCGGGAATGACCCGTTGAATGAGGTTTTTCAATCACTGTTTTTCACTTAATTTTCAGCCTTAATGCTGATTTTGTCTGGTGAGCCAAAGCGAGGCAAATCTTATATCACATCTCGAGCGTTTTATACTACTCGATGTCATGCACTTGTCGCTCTTATCTTTAGCACGGCAGTTAAGCCGTCTGCATTTTATTGACTCCGAATACCTACCAAATTCTATTGGTGATGCGAAATTAAGAACAAACTTTTTGTTCGATTGTTTCTTATGTATTATGAAATTCGCAATAAAAACTAAACTTGATATTTAACTAAAACAGCACTGTATTTAATACAAATAAAAGACGCAGCTCAAACGCAGAGTTTGAATGACAATTACGAGGGGGAATGGAAAGTATTTAACAAAGATTCAATCCTAAGTAGTGTGAAGTTCGAAACATGTGCAACAATTAGTGGTGATTTTATATTTTTTGAAGTGAAACTTCTTTAGAATCGTTGTGATTTCAAAACGAGTGCAACGGAAAAACGACAGGTAAGAGACACAAATATATATTCATCTCATTCTTTTGCAGGTAAGAGACACAAATATATATTCATCTCATTCTTTTGTCGATTTACTGAAGTTTCACTTCTATCGTGTGTGAATCGCACACACACCATTTTTTTTAACAAAGCAATCTGTACCTACTACCTACAAGTGGAGCAAATCGATCAGCGTGCCGTCATTAAGTGCCTCCATAAGGGGCTATAACTAAGCAAAAATCAACCCGGAAAGTACTTTAAGGATCTATAACATGAGAAAAGAAGTAAACATTCAACTTATTGTATTAGTATCGTTGGTCAAGTGGCAAGCGTACACGCCTAACTACATCGACCGACTGCGAGGCTCGGGTTCGATTCCCGACGGGGGCATGCATTTGTGTGATGAACATTTAGATGTCTGCATTTCCGGGTCTGGGTGTTTATTAAATTTATTCTGGTATCTATTTACGTATTTCTATGTATTAGTATCGTTGACTAACACCCATAACACAAGCATATAATTTGCTTACTTTGGGGTTAGATTCAATTCGTGTAACTTGTCCAGGTATATTTATTTACTAGCTGACCCAGCAAACTTCGTACCGCTTGACATTAATGCTTAGACAGTAGCGCAGTCTGTCGGATCCGATGTGAAACATTCCAAAATCAACATCTACTTATTATTTAAAAAAAATTAAAAAAACATTTTCCAGTGGACCAAATTGTGAATCTAAACCGATCTCGAATCCCCTAGAACACATACAAAAAGTTTCATCGACATCAGTCCAGTAGTCTAGAAGGAGTTCAGTGGCATACACACTCAGAGAAGAATTATATATATAAAGATTTAGTATCTGAATCAGCATCAGCTGATATTAAAAAACTTGCATCAAATAACTTGGTATGTACTGAGAATATTGACTTAATTCAGGATGCCTCGAATTAAAAAAAGTACGTAAGTAAATATATCATAATCAAATTAATTGGCTTACTTTGGGTTAAGATGTCCAGGGAATAAATTTTGAATTGGAATAATTCCAGAAATTACAACAAAATTAATTTTTATACAATTATTTTAATCACAGGTTACATGTAAATTAATGACTTATATACAATTATATACATTACTCATTATAAGGTTAAAAAGGGAAGCTGCCCAAAAATGACTTCAATTTTAACCGACTCCAAAAAGATATTCTCAATTCAACTATAATATGTTTTTGTAATGAAATGAAATGTATTTATTTGCTGAATATATTTGTTAGAAGCTGTTACAAAAAATATATTTTGTTTATACCAACATATTCATTCTACAACATTGTGGTGTGCAAATAATATGTTTTAAAATTACACAAATTTATTAGTCAGATTTATAAAATATCATGTTTTCATATTTGAACAAAATTTTAAAATGTCTACTATAAGTTAGGTACCTACAATATGTTTGTTACGCGACTAAAATAACAATAAAACCAACGATAAAACCGATTGTAATTCTTCTTTTTTAGAAAGGTAAGTTTTTTTTAATGGCTAATGTGTTTTTAATCTCGCAGTACTTACAACTTCACCAGGCTTTGTGGGCGAACAGAGTGCTCAACCCGAGACTACATGATTTATACGTAGATATTATTAGACTATTAACCACGCACCAGGGAATGTCTTCCGGGAGACCGAACCTCGAATTGATTCTGCATTCTGACTACTGTGGAGGTTGTTTTTAGGGCCTGTGAGTGCTCGACGGTAGACATTAGGAAGAAAATACGTCTTCGTCGCCGAGACCGGCGGTGACAGATTAGCATAGTGTCTTGTATTAACTATTGGGATTGGGCCAAGCAAGCCACCCTGGCTAGCATTGGCCGCCGTTATCGGATCGGCGGGATACGATAATACGTTTTCCAAATCTCGTGGGGACATCTGGATATTAGCACCGGATTTGGTTCAGCAGCTGTTATTTGAAAATAGAGTTCCGATAGTTTTTTAAAAATGTGCACTCTTTTGGCAATTCTGGATAGCAAGCAATATAGGACCTCGTTGCACACGTACTACAAGTACTAGTCTGTTTGGCACGAACATTTCGTAGAGTTTATACTTATGCCAAATGTTGTCAAATGCCTCACTGAAAAATATCACTCCCGTATATATGATCCTTTGTCTATTCGGACGGACTAATGAGTTCCATGAGGCGTTAGAGTGCGATGAAGTTCTAAAAACCTCGCGGCTACCAACGTATTAGCCATTTCAGAAAAAAAATTCCGTGAGGCGGTACATTTAATTGTACGTGAATCACTTAAGCTCTTTAATTAACATTTTTTCTCGGCTGAATGGTAAGACATGATTTCAAGGTAGTCCCGTATTAATTTTAACATGTTAATTACTGGGGAGGTTGTTCACAGGGGTTGTGGGCTGTGGCTCGCCGCTCGACGATAGGCAACGGGAGGAAAATAGGTAACCGTCGCCGAGACCGGCTGCGCTGGTGTAGTGTAATGTAGTGGTTGTTGATTTAATATTACTAATACATATTAAAATCATTGAAGTTCATAAATTATTATTTATTAACTCTAAACTACTACTGGAATGTTGATACAATTTATGTTGGACCTTTTCGGAAGGGTAAGCTATTTTTCGAAAAAAAGTATTATGAAATAGCGAAGAGGGAATTAACTAATTGGAGTCGGTTTATTGAAGTTTTACTGCGCTTATACTAGGTAAGTCTTAACTAGACATGAGAGTAGAATTTAAGTTTTAATCAGTTTGTATGTGTTGTATATAATGTATATGTATAACAAACTGAACTCTTACTACTAAATTGAGAATAGGTATAGATATTTCAGTTATATGTATAATCTTTAATTTATTAAATAAAACGTGGTAACTTAGTGGCTTAATCAAATTCTTTAAAATAATGAGTGTCATGGTTCTTTAGAAAATTCTTCTTATTAGTGGTCGCCCGTTGGTCGAAATTCGACCATAACATATTTTAATATCTTGTTCATAAGAACGCCATCTTCATTTCTCAAAACCAACTACTTTGTTTCCAATCTTTTTAGCCATCCGTGATCTATTTTCGTTATCATCAATATATTCGTTTGTGTGTGTCAAATGCATGATAGTGTGGGTAATATTTTATTTATTGATTTAGTGTACTTTAGAAGCATTTTTTTTGAAAAATATTAGCGTTCTGCACTTCTCCTACACATAAACTATAAGTATGCCAAATTTTATGGTCCTGTGTCCGCGCAATTTTCGTAAATAGGGGTTTTTTCATCACGTATCAATATATAGATTTGTTATCTTATATTTAAAAACTATAAGCAACACAATAAAACGATTTGAAAAGTACACATTTCAAATGGTGTTATGGCAAAGTATTAGCGCGGGAAATATTAGGTTACTTTTTCTTAATTCAAAAATCTGCAAAACGTGTTTCTTATTTTTTGCATACGGTCCCCGCGTAGGCACAGGACGACGCACCTTTAACATATACGGTATCTATAGTTCATGGTTTTCTCTTACCATCAGAAGAGACGTGTGCTTGTTAGTTATCACATAAAAGTAATTTTATAATGGGGGTCGCCTTTTGTTATACAGCTTTTATTAGCTTGCAATTCAGAGCCGTTAAGCCTATTTGACTATTTTTTAAGGCTATGTTGTGCCTAATAAAAATTATAATCGCCAAAATACCCGAACGTCCACTGATGTTATTACAATAAAATAATGAGAAAAAAACTAGATATTTTCCAAATTGTTAGTATGATGTACAGATCGCGGCTTTTGAAATGCAATACCTATGTGTACTCACACAAAACACCATGTTAATTAATACAGATTTCAGAACTACCACATTACTAAACTTAATAGTAAACATAATTTGAATAATAAGTTTGACTGCTTTACTATTTACTACAAGGAATGTCTTTTTACTTGGTAAACAATTCAAGGAACTACAAATAAAAAACAAACGTCAAACTTATGAAAAGGAAAATGAGTAATCCATCAAACTATGATACTAGTGGAGGTTACACTCCTAAGACAATCTGTAATTACCGAATATTACTGATTCACTCTAATGTACTGACCTCTCTTTTGTTTAGACTTTGTTAATTGACATCACAAGACTCTTTGAAAGAGAGAGAGAGAGAAGTGTCAGAGTGAGATAGCATTGTTTGGAAATTGGACATCAGTAGGGTTACCCTTCAAACTTGATTCATGCAAAATAGGAAATTGGAATCGAGGATGTCATTTAAGGTACTCTTGAAAACAATACTGGAGAATTATTGACACTTAATTAGAAGTGAACAATAAATTATTTAATCGGATTAGTTAAATTTATTTGTAACAAAATTTTTAAAAAATCCGTTACTATATGTTTTAAAGAACCTAAAATGGCATATTTCAATTTCCAATTCGCATGATATCGAGATTTACGAGTAGCTCAAAAGTTCAGTAGTAATAGAGCTTCACGGGACAATCGCTGTTGTTAAAGAGGTCAGTATCTGCTTGACCTTCGTGGAGTGCAGTCGAATTCTCTTGATGATGCTTCGATAACGAAGCGAAACGTACGTTGAGTTTTTAGTAGTGTGTGTATTGTTGGTGCTAATAAAACAGTTTAGTGGTGTGTGTTGTGTGGAGCAGGATATATTTGGGAGTTTTAGCTTCCGGTAAGTCCAATTCATTCATAGCGCGCGATTTTCCTTGTTTTGTCACGCCATAATACGTATACAATAATTTGGCGGCAAATTGCAAATTGAATAATTTCATTTGGATTTAAGTATGGATTTCCGCAAACTAACGCCTTCTTCTATTATTTTTGTAGAAGAGGTGTTGAATTAACATATTTAACAACAATTATTGGACATTTCAGCCGTTTAACATCTATAGAAGATTTTTCTGTTTAAAAAAAATGCAAATCGATTTCGACCAAAGTCTAATTATTAATTAAAATTATTTACAATTTACAACTATACAATTTAAAACATTAACACAATTAAAAACATCACAATTACAACAACCAAACTTAGTTCATTTCACAAACAAGGTTGCTTAGCAACTTTAATTAATTTTTATTTTCCCATAAAAAACTGTTACCAAACGACAAACATTTGCAATGAATATTTGATGTTATTTTGCTGTACCTACTAAAAATCTATAAAAAAAACAAATTTACTTTCATAAAATGAGACAGTTAAAAATAAGATTTAAATTTTTAGTAACCATGAGTCCACTTTTTAAAATGACAGCAATATAACTGAAATTCCTAGTGTTGCAACTCTTTATGCGATAAAGATATACATATTGGGTCCCTAATAAAACAGGAGATCCGCTTGATTGTATGAAAGAAACACTGCTACAAAAATAAGTTTGTACATGATACTTCTAAATCTATTCAGTTGACATGTTCGGACTAATCTGACATGTATAAAATGTTCCATCTCTTTTCTTTTTGTTTAAGTGGAACAAGATAGCTCACTCTTAGAATAAGTTAAGTTGGTGCTGAGCAGAATTACCACTATTCTAAAAGGACGGAAACGCAACTGTATCAACTGTTTGTAGACGATCGAGATTACTTACCATCGGCTGAAGCACTTACTTGTTTGCCTCCTCGTCCATACAAAAACATGGCACCATAGAACACAATATAAAGTTTTGGAAGGACTGAAGAAAAGAAAAGTAGGGTAGTAATTACTGATTCAACAAGCATTTAAAAAAGTAAAAAATTCACATGATAAAGGAACGCCAAACAACTTTCAGGTACATCTGAATTATGATCCTAATTAAGTTTAGCTTCGAGCTACTGTTAAAGGATTATATCCATAAAATACATAAATAGTTAATACACTTCAATTTTCCTAGTTGTTATAATTCTATCTTATTTTTGCTTCGATGCTTTTGTATCACATATGGAATTTGCTTGGAAAACCTCTTACAACCATTGTTGGCGAATATTGGTTGGTCTTCAGTAGGTCCGTATGTAATAACTGACATGGCATCCCTGAAAAAAAAATTCTTAAGTAAAACAATCAACAGGTTGCACTTCAGAGGTACTGGCAGAAGACAAAACTTAAATATTAAGGCATTTCTGTTTTTTTGGAATGGTTAGGGAATAATTTGGCACGAATGGCTTTAATTATTAGTATCAAAGTACTATCATGTAAGTTGTAATAATTTTGTACTAAAACAAAAAAACATATTATATATAAAGCGCGCAGCGTGAAGTGGCTTTGCTGTGAGCTAGCTTGAAGATATACTGGCCGAATCGAAAATTACAGTTTGAAATGCGGCGATAACATACAGTCCTTTTACTCTCCTTCTGTCTTACGAATTTTCAATCAGGTCACGTGTCTTAACGCGAGTGTAAAATTTTTTACCCATCCCAATAATGCACAAAGCCGCTAAACAAGATCACTTAAAGAAGTGAGAAGGTAGAACGTTTTTAAGGCGTACTTAGCGCCTTATGTTGTTGCCACACGAATCATGACGTCACCATCCTTAACCGACCGAGCCTTGCGATCGGCGTTTACGATAGAACCATGCATTTTGTATTTTGCGTCAGATAAATATTTTTTATAATTATTTTATTACTACGTAAATGGAAAGTGTTATCCTTTAAATGTTACCCTGTATATCTGGATTTTAAGCAATTACCCCCTTAAAACAAATAAAAACATTTTAATTTAAAAAATGTAAGATCGGATTCCTCACCCCCAACCCCAACCAACCATAGTTCGAATTGTAATATTCAGCCGAGACTTATCTAAATGTAAGACATTTAGAAAAGATGCGTAGGTCAACCCAAGTTATGGATGGCCCCTAAGTGTAACAGGAGCTCTCAGAACTATCAAGCACAAATTCAAACAACAGTAATCATCATCAAATTTAAGCAAACCAGTCCCAGAGAACTTGATCAGCCATGGCCAAACAGATATACTACATAGAACTGTGGAAGAATTATATCCTATTATCATATTATTGTTATAAATGCGGATGCTTGCATTTTTGTTTGTTATTACTTCACGCAAAAACTGCTACACCGATTTTCATTAAATTTGGTACAGACACAGGGGGTAACTTGGATTAACACATAGGATAGTTTTTATAATGTTTATAAGGCAGATGTAAACCCGTGCACAAGCTAGTCATTTAGATGTCTACTAGCCGATCCGGAAGACGTTGTTCTGCTCCTTTTTTTAATTTGATTTTAGTAAAGTCACCCTTGTCACTTAGGGGTATGAAAAACAGATGTTGGCCGATTCTCAGATCTATACAATATGCAAAATTTCACCAAAATCGGTCGAGCCGTTTCGGAGAAGTTTAATCACACACACTGTGACACGAGAATTTTATATATTAGATATACTTACGCCATCATTTCCTCTGTAGGATGAGTTACGCCATTCAACCGGAATTCGGCTAAAGCACACATTTCCACATGATGTTGTTCCAATGGCAAAAATGGTATGTAATGGTCTATTAAATGTTGGGCTATGGTTGCAGACTTCTCAAAACCACCTGAACATACAAATGATGGTCTTAATTCAAGGGAATTAATTTAATTACACTTTCTAAATGTTAGCCTACACTTACAAAGTACATAACTTAAAACTAAAAGCTGCTTAATCATTAATCTATATATTAATACGTGATGCCAAAACTCTGGACGCCTTTTTAAGAAAATTGCGTGGAAGTAGGAGCATATAATTTGGTAAACTTATAGTTTATGTGTAGGAGAAGTGCAGATCGCTGATATTTTTCAATAATAATGCTTATAAAGTACATTAAATCAGTAAGTAAAACATTACCCACACTACCGTGCATTTGACGCACACAAACAAATATATTAATGATAAAGATAAAAAATCACAGATGGCGCACCATACAGTTTGGAAACAAAGTAGTTGGTCTTGAGAAATGAAGATGGCGTTCTCATCAACAAGATATTAAAATTTATTATAGTCGAATTTTGACCATCGGGCCACCTCTAGTTACTACATATATGTAACATTTTACTACTAAATTTTTAAAGAGGCTGCCAAATATACTTTAATATGCCAATTTCTGCGCTTGAAAGTTTTAGTTGACTTGAAGATGAATAACATGTCGAATTCTACACAAACTCGAGCATTGCAAAAATGGTGTAAGCATCTATAAATCATCTTATACATGTATTTTTTTAATCTCAGAAACTAAATTGACAGATGAAAATGTCATGTCTACAAAACAGAATACGTACTTACTTGTTTTTTTCAATTGGAAAGCAAACTGATTAAGATGGTTCCTAGCTACATTTCATGTAGGTTTGATTGGGGGTTTATTATATTAGGTTTATGATTTTGGTTCTAATGAACCTTACATTTTAAATGAAAAAAATATACCCCTGGACAAATTACACAACCCCAGTTCTAAATTATGCTTGTATTAGGGGTGTTAAGCAAACTATAATAATACATGGACTTATTTGTATAGTAACCGCAAACGCAA
>NJDD01003523.1:334531-352855 GCA_002245505.1 Calephelis nemesis
CATTTCGATGTTTGAATTTCTGGCTCTAGGTATGTTTATTAAATTTATTTTAGTATCTATTTTAGCAGCACTAACACAAACATTTAATTTACTTAATTTAAGGTTAGATTAAATTTGTTTAATTTATCCAGGGTTATTGGTTTATGAATTAATACAATATTGTTTAATTTAACAATTTAAAATGATTGTAAACTTTAAAGGCACATGCAGTCTAAGGGCGTCCTACTGACAGACGGTTCGGAGAAGGGCAACAAGGGCAAGGGCGGTGCGAAAGCTCTGATGAATACCATTGTCCAGCTGCGGAAACTGTGTAACCATCCTTTTATGTTCCCGCACATCGAGGAGAAGTTCTGTGACCATATCGGCGGCGGTGGTGGAATTGTCTCTGGGTAAGATAGTGTATCGATTTGAAAATATCGTCAACATTAAACATAAACTTTTAATACATTTTCCAAATATACTGCCATAGGAAGTGAATTCTAATCCTTAGCCGTCTTATTAATAAACATGGAGTAAGGTAGGAGTAAAATTAAGTTGATATTATAGTCTGTATCACATTATAATAGATATTATAATACGAGGTTGAACCTTGGATTATTTTATTTTGTTTATTAACTAGATGATTGGAGTTCGAATATAAAAAAAGTTAAAATCTTGGTTTTGAAACGATTTAAGAATAGTTCTTATTGATGAGGCTATCATTTTAAAACTAGTTCTATTGCCATATCCGAAAATCCGTATATTATTTATAGCAAAAAAAAACATATATATTTTTATAATCAATATTATACAATTTCACATAATACAATATTATAATTGTGTATTTTAATAAAAAATATGTTTACAGGCCCGATCTATACAGAGCGTCTGGTAAATTTGAGTTGTTGGACCGAATCTTGCCCAAATTGAAGAAGACGGGACACAGAGTGCTGGTGTTCTGTCAAATGACGCAGTGCATGACTATCATTGAAGACTATCTATCATGGAGAGGGTTCCAATATTTGAGGTTTGTTATATTTTTCTATAATACCTAAACAAGAACTAAAAACTTTCATAAGTTCGATGTAAAACTATTACTTGCAAATTAATGCTTCGAAAAAAAAACGATTTAAAAGTTTGTTCTCAACTACTGTTCTGTTCTGAGTATACCTATGAGTGTGTATGGGGTTCAAGTATATATCTGTATTAATGCCGAGTGTTGAAAGTTATGAAAAATCTTGGAAAAGTGGTTGCAATGGAATGAAAACTATATAATTGCATTTCTGCTTCATTGTCAAGCTATATAAGAACAGTAATATAACGAAAAAAAAAACGAGCTGTGACTTTACATGGACACTGTGTGTTGTATGTGATTGTTTACATAATTAATATTTTTTCTAATTAAATATTATGCGTCATTTATCTTTTAGATATCTTGGATTTTTTTTATTAAATATTTAATGGAGATTCATATCTCCATACTACAAAAACTGCAATACCTACTTTCCCTGTGTTGGTCCGGGCTCCTTTGCAGAATAGACTGTCTGCCTTCCTGCTAGGCAGCTCGTAAAAGGCGAGCATAGGCTTACCGTCACTAACACCGTGACACCTGACTAGGTGATAGAATTTTGTAGCGACTCGCCCGGATTGGTACCATCGCCTTACCTATTCCTGCCGCCATAACGTTATGACGTGTTCCGGTTTGGAGGCTTAGGTAGTTGGTAAACTTACTTTTGCTCGAGGCCTAACATCCCGGCTTCAGGGTGGCAACGCACCATTACTACCTTTGGTGTCTCTAGGCGGCATGAATTTCTTACCATCAGGAAATCCGTCTGCTTGTTTGCCTTTCAATATCATTATAAAAATACTGACCTGTATGCCCCAGTTTTGTTATCATTCGTTTCTTTGAATTGTCTCCCCCTGAAATAATTTCACATCAATAATAATGATAATTTTTATGTTAGACTGGACGGCATGACGAAGGCGGAGGACCGCGGCGAGCTGCTGAAGAAGTTCAACTGCGTGGACTCGGAGTACTTCATCTTCCTGCTGTCCACGCGCGCCGGCGGGCTCGGCCTCAACCTGCAGAGTGCTGACACTGTCATCATATTCGATTCCGATTGGAATCCTCATCAGGTTATCGTCACTATTTAATATAAACAAAAGTAACCAAATATCAAGAACAGTGCTTATTGTTTCTCTTTTATCGATCTACAAAATTTCCGCGAAAGCATAAGTCTATAAATAGCTTACTGTGTGTACCCGTTTTTTTTAAAAATTAATTTTCTTTTATTTGAAAAATACTTTGCCTGGAAAAAAATACACCGACTTTAATTATTAACTCCCATATTTATCCATTCATCCATTTGTCATTAAAGTTACTTTATTTTTAAACAAACGTTTGAATCTCCTAAATCAAGATCTTTGTGCGTGAAGCAAACGCAAGGCAGTGGAGTCTCTCACTCCACTGCGCAAGTTTTTTTTTTGTAGTTCCCTTAATAATATTTATTATTTCGCAGGATCTTCAAGCTCAGGATCGTGCTCACCGTATAGGACAGCGTAACGAAGTGCGAGTGCTGAGACTGATGACCGTCAACTCGGTGGAAGAAAGAATATTAGCTGCCGCTAGGTACAGTAACTATGTTTTATTATACAAGGAACGCAAAGTGAGAAAAAAGTATTCTGCCATCCAAAAAAATATATTTCTTGGTCTCTTTTTGACGTAGTATACCAAACTAAAAGTAAGTATGGTTAAGAAATCTTCAATTAAAGTGACAAAAGAAATGATTTATTGCGCTAACAAACCCACGGTCAATCCCGACTTATGACAATTTCAAATACACAAAAAAGAATTTTAAATACTATATTTCTTTTAAATCTTAAAAGATATAGCAATTACAGAACAACTGTTAATCTTAAATCATTAGAAATTAAAAAAAAATGTTGATGGGTGTATTTATTGTGCAGGTATAAGTTAAATATGGACGAGAAAGTTATCCAAGCTGGTATGTTCGATCAAAAGTCCACCGGCTCCGAGCGGCAACAGTTTTTGCAGAGTATCCTCCACCAGGACGGAGATGATGATGAGGTATCATTCTTTATTATATTACGACTTAGGGCAAAACCTTTTCCTACCGACATAAAGTCAGTGTCTCATAATACTATAAAAGAACATAAAAGAAAGTATATTTACGCCCATATCCCCGAAGAGGTAGGCAGAGGCACAACCTGGGCCTCCACGACCAGCCGAAGACACTAAGTCCTACAATGGCAAAGGCAAGCCTTTCGCCAACCGGGCATAATATATCCAATCCCGGGCAACATTTTTTTTAGAAAATTTAAAAAACCAAATTTTTTTGTCCGACCAGAAAATCGAACCCGGTAGTACCTCATGCAGTCAAGTCCAACACCTGGACGCTAGATCACAGAGGCGATTATTTAATTTCACTGACATTATAAAAAGTAAAGAGCTCAAAAATGGCAATAAATGAATGTCTGGTTACTTTTTCCTCTAAAACTGTCTTGGAATCCGTCTACTTTAATAAAGTTAAGCGGATTCAGAGTTACCGCGCCTTAATGTGAGGTACAGCAGGAAGTATCGCTAGGAGGATGATAATGATGATGATTACAGGAAGAGAATGAGCTGCCCGACGACGACCTGATCAACGAGATGATCGCGCGCTCCGAGGAGGAGCTGGAGGTGTTCAAGCAGATCGACATCGAACGCAAGAACACAGAGACACAGTCGCGTCTTATCGACGAGTCCGAACTGCCCGACTGGCTGGTCAAGGATGACGATGAGGTCGTTTGTAACAAGGTAATTACTTTGATATTAATAATTTATCAATTTGTATATATACTAGAGGCCCGCCCTGGCTTCGCACGGGGATAAAATATACATATAAACTTTCCTCTGAGTTAAACACTTTATCTATAAAAAAAAACGCATCAAAATCAGTTGCGTAGTTTGTAACATTTAAGCATACACAGAGACATACGGACAGAGAACGAGACTTTGTTTTGTACTATATAGTAATATATAAAAAATGTCGGAAATGTTCATGTGTTTGACGAAAAAGTTGTTTTATTCGTGTTTAATTTTTATTAATTACCTGGGCCTTTGATTTCAAAACAAACTTACTATAAGTACTCACAGAATCGAAAGCTTTACCAAGTGTCGGTAATCATTTATATATATATATATATTGAAATTGAGTTCAAATTCATTTTGAAACTTAATTCTGTCCTGAAAAAAACTCAATTTTAAATCGATAATCTTTATCCCAAATTAATATATTATTTATATTCTCTTTTTCAAAGGGTCAAAGCTGGAATTTCTTAGACGAGGACGAAACACTCGGCCGTGGCTCTAGGCAGCGGAAGGAAGTGGACTATACGGATTCGCTGACCGAGAAAGAGTGGCTGAAAGCCATCGCTGACGACGAGTTCGATGAAGAGGAAGAGGAGGACGACGATGATGAGGTCCTTGACAAGAAACGCAAGAAAGGGAAAAAACGGCGGTAATTATATTGACATGATCTTAACTTAAATTTTGGCGTTAATGTATTTTTTTTAATTGGAACATGACTATTAAGACTTTAAATATCATGTTGACAATTATATCAGTGTAATTCTTTTAAATATCATTCTACACATAAGTTTTTAATTTTGCATAGGGCTACTCCGCACTGCAAATTTTCAGCGCGCGGTTTTTTTTATCACAATCTTGTAACATCCTGAATCATAAACGAGTATCCGCACTTGCAGTGTAAAATTAAGCGGAAAAAATGTCGTTACAAAAAACTAAAAAAAATCCGCGTGGTTAAAAATCGCAATGCGCACTCGGCCTTACATTGCCTTACATACATTTCTATATACCAACCTGAATTTTGTTAGAAAGTGAGTATGTATGTAGAATTAGTTATAAATGGTACAAAATTAGGAGTAACTTAGTGATACTACTAAACTATTACTAATCCAATGTCTGAATCTCCGCAAAATAAACTAATTAGATTATTTCGTTTTATAAGAAATGAAGATTCAGAAGAGGAAGAAGCACCTTGTTCATCGAAGAAAAAGAGCAAAACCGAAGTGAATATGCTGAAGAAACGTTTGAAAGGCATCATGAAGAAATTAATTGATTATACAGACGAGTAAGTACTTTTCAGTACATTTAATATGTAACTAAGCTAAGACTTCGTCTGCTTGGAATTCACCTAAAGCGTAATTTATTTTAAATTTTAACAAATTATTTTTTTATTATATATTTGTTTTAGTTGTACGTTGTTTGTTGTTGTAATTCTGGTTAATTAATATTTTTTCTAAGATAAAAGTAGTTCCGAGTTATGCAGCATTTTTGAGCTAATGTATGTTAAATTGAGTGTTTAATTTAAAATAAAATTTTAAGATTTTGTTAAACGAAATACTTATTTTGATTTTCGCTGATTCCATTACCGACTATAGTTTTTTTTAAATAGTTATAATGAAATTTTAATAATGGTACGTACAGTCTACAAAAATTTTTTAACCCGAAAAATTTGGTCGGCTTCTATATTGTTTTAAACGATTTTGTAAAGGTCAGTGATCCATCATCCGTTTTTAAATAACATTATTTTAGGAACAACATAATCTAGAATTATACATGACGTATCTAAAAAGTGAAAGCGTTATATTAAAAAAGAAAATATTTTGTATTTTTACTTGCAGGGCTGGTCGAGTTCTCTCGGAACCTTTTATGAAACTGCCATCCCGGCGAGAGCTCCCCGATTATTATGAAGTCATCAAAAAACCTCTGGACATAAAGAAAATTATGAACAGGATTGAAGAAGGAAAGGTAAATTATATTTCATAATTTTTAAAAAAAGTCTGACAATAACAATACTTTGAAAGTGGAATATGTGCTATAGTTCGAAGATTGAAAATCCGGTTTAAGTTACATGTAATAGACAAATTAATATAAAATATTATATTATGAGCGTGTAGGAAAGTGATGACGCCGCGCAGAGAAAAAAATATTTTCAGTTGAGCAGTATGCTTCTTGGGAACTAAGGTCCTAGGGTTCGAAGTTGTGTATATTGTAACTTTCAGATAAAGAAAAAGCCGTAATATTGTGATGCAGGATTTACTTAAGCTTATATTCCTTGCGTCGAGCATTGTTTGTAGCTACAAGAGTACAGTACAATTTATTGTAAGCATCTCAAATATCTGACCCCTTTGCAATACAAAGTACTGTAAGGGGGTCGATATTTGCATAGTTTACTTTTACATCGCGCAATCTATTTTTGTAACCAATATAATATAGTCTTTCCAAATTAGGGCTCAAATCAATGCCTGGATATCCTGCAAGTTTAACTGATAGTAAAAACAAGAAAAAAAAAAGATAAAACGAAGTATAAAATAACTTTTAATATTCATGTTTACTTGCTAAAGTTCCCCACGCGCGATGTACGGATAAGAGAGAGCTAAGAATGCGGGCAGTTTATCGACATTAACTTTGTTTTTACTTTACGTACTTTTATTAATGTTACGTTTTCGGATACGTACTCCACATTCCGAGTCAAAATATCGTTAACTAATTTGAGAAAGTATTGTGTAGTTGGATATGAGATATACTCTTCATGTTAGCCCATTTGTATATCATATCATCATTACATGGTGTACAAAAGGCGAGCTTTGAATCTTTGGCGCTGTCAAAGGAAAAGATGGTCGCCGTATATTGTAATTATTAATTAATTAATTGAGTAAAATTAATCAATTTTGGTACAATGTTGTTCAGTTAAAGTGCACAATTAAATTATTTCCAAATTAAATTTATTTGTATTATGTGTTGCCTCCAAATCTTACGTGTAAATGGGCCACCGCTTTACCCAAGACTCGAACAAGACTTTCTATAACAACTTATGATTACAAAATTTAAAAAAAGTAGGAATATTTTGTGGTATATGAACCATATATTATACATTCATCTGCCTGTATTAAAAAGCGGTTATTGACACACCTATTTTATTTATTTGTATAAAAAAAACACGCTTTAAATTGTAAATAAACAGTAACAGGCAGTATTGTCCAAAAGTTGGCTTGCCCCAAAAAAAAAGAAAAATTAATAAAAATAAAATTAAACACATTTTTTAAAAATATTAAGTCATCTGTCATAACCAAGTGCCGACAATAGAAACAGTACTACATATTTTGTAATAAGTTGTAGATTAATTTCAAATATTGTTACAGTACGTGGAGATCTCAGACTTGGAGCGCGATTTCTTCACTTTGTGTGCGAACGCACAAACTTACAATGAAGAGGCGTCGTTAATATATGCAGATTCAGTGCGTCTCAGAAACGTTTTCCTAGAAATTCGGCGCCGATATGAGACAGGGCAAAACTCTGATGAATCTGAAGACAATGAAAAGCCTGGTGAGTATTGCCTAACATCTAGACTTACAAAAAAAAATTAAACACTCATTGAACACATATGTATGTTACTAAATTCTGTCTAAAATCAAATTCTCAACCAATAATATGCTGCCATTTCAACCACGTGTTTGAAAGAGATTTATCCAAAACGAATGTAAGACCTTGGCAGTGCTTTTAGCAGAGATGAAAGGTACATAAGCTATTTTAAAGCGAGATTTTGAGTCACGATGCTAGACTCGCTCTGTGCTTATCCCAACGAGTTGTATGAGAGTTGGGTTTGTCAGAAAGAAAGTATAAGAGTAGGATAAATGCAGACGAATTGGGAACGCTACAGAAATTCCGTGATGTAACGCTCGCTGAGCGCATTCGTAACAGTGAGATTCGAGAAAGAGTCCCAGTTTTTCTCGAATTTGAAAGTATGTGTTGGTGTCAAAATTAGAAAGGGTTATGCTCCACTGGTTTGGTCCTGTGAAAACACTGTCCTGTGACAAACGAAAAATTAACAAATCAATTATACAATTCGAATGTATGGATAGATATAGGTACCCTCGGAGACCGAGGTTGACATTCCACGATCAAACTAGGGTATTATCCGAGGGTAGTGTGTGTTTGTATGAAAAGGATAATGAATGTGGAGAAAGATAGAAAGGCAAAGATCGTGAGATTTAACACACGATACTCTCTGCATACATAATAGGAGACTTGGCGTGAAGATATTTATGTGTGTTCGTACGTATAGATCTTTCCTCCGCCCGCGTTTAATGTATGTGTTTAAGGTTTCCTATCATGAAGAAATCTGTCTGTTTGTTTGAGTTTCAATAAGGTTGTAGTTCATATTAATCTATTAGTTACCCCGCAAAGGATTTGACGTGAATATATATTATATTATCTCTGTAAGCGTATGCTTGTAGGAAGCCTGTGTTTCTTCGTTCATATTTTTATAACCTCTTATTTTACAGTTAAAAACATATGAAACGGGTAGTAAACATTGAGTTTCAGATTTTTACTTTTATTTTATAGAAGAAGAAGATTCAGATGGTGAGTCAAATCGTTCAGTGAAAATGAAAATCAAGCTAAAAGCAAAACCCAAAACCACACCGTCTCGGAAACGGAAACAACGGAAATATATATCGGACGACGAAGAATATGAAGAGGATTAAATTTGTTTAGAAATAAGGTTCAACCCGTTCCACCAAACGTTCAAACCACATTTAACAAGGAAAAAATAGTTTAATGACCCCTTAACTTCTTATTGCGTGTTTCTGTAATTATTAATAGAAGCACAAGTTTGCACCCCAGACGTTACTGGGCCAATAAATTTCAATGTTTGAAATCAATCAAATACCACCATTACCCGGCAACTAATTGTCTTGTTGTACTACTTTTGATTATTTAAAAAAATATATTTCTGCTCATACTTGACAAAATGACTAAACGCGACTAGCATATTTATTTGTTGTCCAATATATAGCATATTTTTTGACATATAATTTCAAATTCTAAACTGCATGTAGTTGTACCTTTTAATTATTGCAAAATTTGATCTAATAGATTTACAAACATTTCCACGGACATCAAACAGCAATCATTAAAAGAGGGCTTAGAATGAAACATAACTTCTTATTATCATTCGTTTTTCTTGGTATGTCTTTAATACTTGACAAATATTTTATTCCAAGGTCACAACTTTCAAGTTTAAAAAATATCTTTCATTATTACAAAATATTAATGGGTAAATAATTCATTATCTGCGACAGTGATTTTTCCTTCACCGAAAAATTAGTAATATTCATATGAAATATATTGGTGGTAGTTTTGTTGTAGACACGCTAAACTAATTTTAAGTTATTGCTACCTTCTTTAAATGATAGTAATATAAAGAGACAAAACATGTTTAGTGCTGTGAGATTAGTTTGTACTTGACATTTCTATTGAATGATCTGACACTAATAAAATGTTCCATCTCTTTTCTTTTTGTTTCATTGGAAAAAGATAGCATAAGTTTAGTCGGTGCTAGGCAGAACCACCACCATTATAACAACCTGACTAAATTATCATTACACTCTGACTTAATTCTTAACATTTATATAGATAGTGACTAGATTAAACTATGTATTAAGGTTCGATGGATATGGTATTTGAATGTAATACTTTAATCATAAAATATATGCCTAAGTATACAATACGTTTTTATTTTCTCAATGCATATAAATAAAATAGTGAATTATGCATTTTCGTATTATATGTGAAATTCTTAAATCTATTTTAAATGTATTTAATTTAGAAATTGAATAAGTAGAATGGCAAGTAATTCTCAAAGTATTGTATAATAATTATAATTAAATTAATAACTGAAAAATCTTGACTTTATTTCAATATCCTCGATAGATAAATTCATTTTCACAGAAGTTAGTAATTGTTTGTTGCCTAGCACAAGGGTATAGAATCAATTACGTGTTATTTCCAAACGGTTGTGACTTAAGAACCTTCAAAAAATGAGCTCATTCTTCATTCATTTATTCAGCTCCTCTACTTAATAAAAGTACCCATACTTAGTAATAATACCCAGTCCCAACAGTACAGGTACAGTGCATTTGGTAGGTATTGGTATTACTCCAAGGCCATTTCTTCTGGTTCCAAAAATACTGGTATTTCAAGCTCTGCCTGTGATACTTCTCGTATTGTAGATGTCCCTAGCACCGGTGATTATTTACTTAAAAAAAAAACAATAACATATTAAACTGATTTATTTTGGTCCTTCCACTTAAAGTCACCCCACTTGTATTTAATACCATGAACTGATATCATGTGTTTATTGACACTACTGCTGTGTGTAAATCGCTGCCCACAAGTGGGACATGTAAAGGGTTTCTCCCTTGTATGTACCCTCTGATGTCTCAGCAAATCACTGGTTGTGTAAAATGAGAGCAAGCATTGATCACATTTGACTGATTTATCTCCAGCGTGCCTAAAAAAGAACAGTACTATATACTTATTATTTATTGATAGAATTTGATAGAATAACATTGCTATTTGTGTAGAAAATTTTACAAAATTAACAATAAATAGGATATACACCTAATGCTTTCATTTTTTTATGATAATGGAAAGCAAACAACCAGACAGATTTCGTGACGTTAAAAAAATGACGCCACCTAGAGACACAAAAGGTTGACACGACACTAAGTCCCACAATGGGATAGATGGTAAGCGAACATATCCAATCTCAAGCAAAATGTTATTATTAGGCATTGGAAACACATTTTCTTCTTGTCTGACCCAGGGATCGATCCAGACCTCATGAAGTCAAGTCCCACTCCTGGATTGCTAGACCACAGAGGCTAGTATAGAGATAAAGTATATAGATTTTTATTTCAAATATTAAATCTATGGTCATTTTATTTTCTACTAGCATTACAGACCAACTTCGTTCCACCTATTCAACTTGTATGGTAAAACTCAAAATGTTGTTTTTCCTAGTTTCCTAGAAGTAGAATGGATTAAAAAGTATCCTATATTGGTCTATCTTTTCTAAGCTACCTCCCTGTCAAGTTTCAGCAAAATTGGTTCAGCTGTTCATGAGTTATAAATAGTGTAACTAAACATGACTTTCTGTAATGTAGATAGATATTTACCTTTTCAAATGGATTATCAAACTTCTTTTTGTATGTGTCTTATATCCACATATGTGGCATTCAACTTTCTTCATAACACTGTGTGTTCGTCTGTGATTACTTAATTCTGAGGCACTCACAAATGTATTGCCACAGTCTTCACAACTGTAATTGCGTATATTGTAATGTCGATGAATATGATCTTTCAAAGCTTGTTGTGATTTTAAATTTTTTTTACATATGTCACATTGGAATTTTCCACTTTCATGAACATACTGGTGCTTTTTTAATGTAAATGCATGTTTGAATTGCTTTCCACATATGGTACATGTAAAAAATGTGGTACTGCTATGAGTTTTATAATGTGCAGTTAGGCTAGAAGATTGAGTAAAGGATTTGCCACATTCACAATGGTAAGGTTTTTCACCATTGTGTATTCTCATATGATTTACTAATGTTTGACTATGAGGAGTACTGTATGAACACTTTGTACAATGATGCCGCCGGTTAAGACCAGATCCTGTTACAGTACCAAAGTGTTTTCTTTTTAAATGCATAGACTGATTGTGTTTTTTTAAAGAAATCTTAGTTTTAAGAGTTTTTTTGCAAATGCTGCATTGGAAAGTATTTCTTACATTTGATGTTTCATTTTCATAGGGCTTTTCTTTGTCTAAAAACAAAAAAAAATATGAATTTCTATACAATATACTTTATAGAATATATTTTAATAGAATATACTTTACATTCTTTACTTATAAGGATAATGAACAAAGTTATAAAAACTGTGTTTGTCCTAGCTTTTGAAGTAGATACTATAGTACTACTATAGAACTATACCTAGTATCCTTTTATAATAATTATTCTTATAAGTTCATTGTTCAGACAAAGCTCTTTTACAATATTTTTTATTAGTACTGATAATGATGATTATAAATAAGGTTGAGTTTGGCGTAAATTCTGATTGTTATGATAAAATATAATAATATACGTTAGTGCTTACCATAGTAATGTAATAAAAACTAAGCTAGAACCTCGAAATCGCATTTGTTTTTCATGAATCTCGATGTTCATGGTTTTTCTTGTTTACACAGCAACTAAAACTTAAATGTTAAATAGCCTTAACATATTTTAATACGACAGAAAGTCCAAGCTTCTAAGGAAATGCTTTTTTTTTAATTTTGTAAATTTACCTTTTAAATCATGTTCAGCGACCACTTTCTCTTTCTTTTCTCGTAGTTGCTTCGAAAAATATGAGAGCTTTTCATTATAAGTAACACATTTCTTTTGAAAATTTAGTGCGATATCTAACTCTTGAACACAAATTTTGCAAACAACTGCAGGGAATTCCTTTTCTATAATCATGACAATTTGAAAACAAATTCGTATCTTTTCAAGAATATTTGGATCATTTAGAGGTCTGACTTTTATTTTATTTTTAAGACATAATTGACAAATAACTTCAATTTCTCTTAGAGTCTCCAGCGAATAATCCATTATTATTTATATCAAAGCGTTAGGCAGTAGGGAGATAATAAAAATTTAAATTTTTGCGCAAACATATGTACACATACGATGTTTGTTGTTTTCAATTGTTTTCAATAGTCTTTGGTTTTCAATTTTATGTCAAATCCAAAGAGTGTCAAATCCATTGACCTCTGCCAAAACTCAAATCCATACCCTCAGATAAAGTATCTGATAGATACTTTATCTGAGTCCATACCTAATAAAAGTTTGGCTTGTCTATGAAGTTATGGATTTATCAAATCTCAGCAACATCTTTTACGGCCAATATTAATTACCCTATCTTAGATATGAGATCGTGCTATTTTAGATCGTGCCAGGTAACCGCTGTTATTTTTCAATAATTACCTAACAAAAATTTTTTAGTAACAAAACTCTGAAAGGTCTACCTTTATCTGTATATAGGTGATTAATATTGGCCTTTAGTAGAGTTTGGACTCGTAAGATTCGTCCTTGTTTAAGATTCACATTTTCTGATGACGAGAACTTGACGACAAGGACAAGATGAAAAAAGGGTAGGTGGCTGATATGTCATTGTTTAAGAGTTACGATATTATGTTTCGTAATCTTCGCAGTTATCTTAAACCTAAAGCAGATCAAAAATATTTTTGTGTTTGTTATGGATGGCATCATAATTTTTGAAGGGATGGGCCGTTTATCGGGGTTCATTGAACATGTTTAATTTTAAGATTGCAGATTGTGCATAGACATCGATACTATGCTTTTTTCTGGACAGCCTCACTAATGTCGTGATGGTAGCCTTAATATTTTAAGAGACAAACTTACATCTTTATTTCAATTTTGTTCAGATAAAGTGGGCAAGTGAAATATGTATGGGGCCGGCTAAGACCTTTAGATCATGCTGCCACGTCTTCCGTATTAATAGGTACTTTTTTTACATTCTCATAAGTCGATATTATACAAAGTTATGTCAGGGTCTCGAGTAAAGCGGTTTTCTCGTTATTCAAGTTCATTTAGTGAGATTGGGCGGCATCGACGAAATACACTATACACTAATTTCTTTATAAATATATCACAAGTGCATGTGAACCAAACATAATTGAACTAATTGCCTCCTAAATTAACTAGTTTTATTCATAATTTACATGAAGTCCCATAATTACGAAAAAACTGCGCCCATTTTCTTCCACGATGACGCCAAAACTCAAATTTTTTTATACTTACCATAACATGATTTCCGGCACATTTTTTTGTTGGTATTTCATGTTTATAATATAAATATCAATGGAAAAAACAATATATATCTTGTACTATTAAATTGAAAATTCTTTCAGCTAACATTTAGGGCGGATCACACTGTTGCCACACTCCGGCGTAGAATGACGAAAGTGCAATGCAGTGTCCAGCGTGATATCCGCATTAAATGAATGAAGTGATGGAATAAAATGACGTGATAATGTGTGTCAATGAATGATGACACACATTAGTTTAATATGTATCAATAATGTTTACATTAGTGCTACAAATGTTGGACACTATACATTTTACAGACACCAACACAATCCACACAGACAGTACTAACACAAATTTCCCTTTCGGCCCGGGTCTGCTGAGTAGAATAGACCTCTCGTAGCTATTAAAATTCGAGAACAAGTAGGTTAATAGTGATTTCCGTGGAAAAGGAGTAAAAGACAAAACATCTGCCTGCCAGCAAGCTCCTAAGTCGTAAGAGGCAAGCAAAGGTCAAATAGGTCATTACCAACAAGACCACTGGGAGGAGCCGTGTGCTTTTTCGCTGATCTCTCACACAAAACAAGAAACCTCGGTAAATACCTAAAGTACTAGAACACCTTGGAATATCAAGAATTACCACTCACAATTTGCTAATACATAATATTGTTTTGTAAATGATGTCATTTTAATGTAATACTCCTAAGGTCCCGATTTCGTTATCTTTCTCTAGTGGGAAAAGTGGGGACTTAATGTCTGCTGCTATGCTAGTCGTGGGTGCGCTAGTTGTATCTCTGCCTTCCGCTTCGGAGATATTGACGTGAATATCCTTTTTTTCCCTAATAATCGGCACACAGCATCGGGTGGAAGTGTTGGAAGCCTTTCGTGCACTCGAAATATGGCCTAATGGTCGATTTGAGTCACAGAACAACTATAGTACTTCGACAAGAAATTTGAATCCATACAAAATCTGTGGGATCAAAAATGTCTTACAGCGCTATCTATTGGTAACCACAAACATAAGTAGATTTTGTGGGATATCCGACCCTGGCTTTCTTTGTTTTCATGGGAATGTTTTGGATGTTAAATATACATGCTGTAATGTATCAATAAATAAACATAGAAACAGTAAACTGCATATCATCAAAATTTAAGTTTTATCATTAAATTAAAAATAACAACATAATGGAGAATGTTTTATTTTTATTATAATTTTAAACACATACATATTCAATTAAATGTTTTACGTACTGGGAAATAACACAAATAATTTATTTAATGTATTCTTTTCACATTGTTACAAAGTCACAAAAACAATTTTTACTATCTTGGTTTTCACTTGAAAGTATCGTTAAAACGTTTATACTGTAAGGGACGAATCAGATCTATACTTTAAAATATAGAAAATCATTTTAATTAGCTAAAATCGCAAGAAAATATATATCAAAGACAATATAATCACTACGTTCTAAGAGACGGCACTTGGTACATCACTCTTAGCTACGAATAATAAAGAAAATCATACCAACTTTCTCGAAAAATATTTGTTGCCAACATTACATTGCAAATTCTAGTGATGTAACTGACAGCAAGAGATGTTATCGAAAAATACGATATCTAGTGTTGTCGCAACAAATCGATATCGATATTTTTTATGTAGCCAGCAATGACATTCATATATACATTATTTACTTAATGATAATCTGTGATTTAAATAACAAAACAAATGAGATAATAAATTTTAATTTATTTAAATACAACAACTTTATTTCAAATAAATCTATGAAAATAGTACTTTCTTAATACTAATACTAACTTTTTAACATTAACATTACTAACACACTTTTGATATGATTTCTTGCTAGCGTTAATTTAGAACTAAATAATTGGGTACTGTCACTAAAACGGAATTAATAACTAAATGGTTTTCCTGTCACTGAAATGGAGTCTATATCTCAAAAACTTCTTCACTTTACACTCACACAATAGTACAATTCCAAAGGTTAGGTTACGCTGAACACGACGATTTAGGTAACATCTGAACGCAAAAGGTAATTAATGTTAACTTTACATCAACAAAAGTAAGACGTAATACCCAAACAATATGGCTGACATAGTCAAAGAGAATATAATCACTACGTTCTAAGAGACGGCACTTGGTACATCACTCTTAGCTACGAGTAGTAATGAAAATCATACCAACCTTCTCCAAAAATATCTAGTGCTGTAACTGACAGCAAGAGATGTTATCGAAAAATACGATAGCTAGTGTTGTCGCAACATATCGATATCGATATTTTTATGTTGCTAGCAATGACATTCATAATATATACATTATTTACCTAAAGATAATTTGAGATTTAAATAAAAAACGAATGAGATTTAATAAATTTCAATTTATTTTAAATACAACAACTTTATTTCAAATAAATCTATGAAACTAGCAATTTCTTAATAAAAACACATTACATTACCAACACACTTTTGATATGATTTCTTGCTAGCCTTCATTTATAACTTAATAATTGGGTCCTTTCCCTAAAACGGAATTAATAACTAAATGGTTTTTCTGTCACTGAAATGGAGTCTATATCTCAAAAACTTATTCACTTTACACTCACACAATAGTAGGTACAATTCGAAAGATTAGGTTTCGCTGAACACGGCGATGTAGGTAACATCTGAACGCAAAAGGTAATTAATGTTAACTTTATATAACAAAAGTACCTAAGACAAAATACTCAAGCAATATGGCTGACATAGTTATTATTTTACTTGACGTTGGCAGTTGTGTCATAAGAGTCATATTAGTGGTAATACCAACATAAAAATAAAACACGTTTTTATGTTGGTAAAGAGTTCGTAAATCACAAATATAAATTGAACTACGACGATGCTGGAAATTCATGCTTTCCGAAGTTCAAGATAATTTGGTCAATTCGATTGTATGAAAGTGACTACCCACTGAACATAGTTTTTATTTTACTTGACGTTTGCAGCTGTGTCATAAGTGTGTCTTATTAGTGGTAATACCAACATAAAAATTAAACACGTTTTTATGTTGGTAAACAATTCATGAATCACAAATATAAATTGAACCACGACGATGGCGGAAATTCATTCTTTCCGAAATTCAAGATAATCTGGTTAAATCGAATGTATGAAAGTGACTACCCACTGATATATATTATATACTACGGAGGTACACAAATTCACCATTTTACAAAAATTCCATAAATGTGCCATAAATACTAAACTTCGAACCATAGTCCATAGATTCCTAATTGTTGCCATTTTAATTTTTGTCATAAATAATATGTTTTCAGAAATTACTTTCAATTAATTCAGAGTTTCAAAAATAACTGCCAATAAAGAGAGTATTAATTTAGTCTGTTTCCATATTTTTGTTTTTCTTTATATTTTAAATCTTTTTAAACTTAGTTTAATTAAGCTAATTAAATGACAATTTATTTAACATCTTAACAGAAAATCAATGTTAAAAAACAATAAAATGAGGATAAATGGTAGGTACCTACATTTTATTGTTAAAATATTCAGAATCACAATAATTCATAACATGCTGTTTGTGGCGTAAGTCTTATAATTTTTTTAAGATATAGGAAGGCAAACAAGCAGATGGATTCCCTGATGGTAAGAAATTCACGCTGCCTAGAGACACCAAAGGTGGTAATGGTGCGTTGCCAACCTGAGGTTGGCAACTAATAGCTATAGTTTAATAATAGTAATAGTTTTAAATGACTTTCTAATGGATTTATAAGTAATATTTAATGCCTATGTAGACCTTCAGATATCTTTTTTTGTATGTATGATGTACAGGAAATCGTCCTTTTCAATTTGCCTCCGTCTCTAAATATTTAAACGTATTATTGTAAACATATCTCTGGTATTAGCAACATCGGGTAACACCAATGATATAAACATACAATTTTGGCTAAACTTAAACGCGGGGTTAGACAATTTGTGAAATTCTTATAGGGATTAGTATTTATTTATGTATTATTCTGTGATTTTTTTACAACTGATTGGCGAATTTCTCAATGTATAATTTTTAAGATTGTTCCGAATTTGGCAACATCGCTTTTTCTCTATGGAATTTACTCCCCCTTGCGGGTTCCATTGAAAATAATGGAACGAGAATGGAACATTCTAATCGTATATAAATATTGTACATAATTTCTGTTGAGATCTGTCTCAAAACAAAAACCAAATCTTATAGCTTTTGATTTCTGGTGGGAAAAATAAGAAAAACATGTTCAAAAGACAATTTTATTCAATGTCTCTTAGGCTTCTGCTTGGGCTTGTAATCTCTTGATGAAAGATGCTTTCTTCTGCTTGATTCTGTTCTTTCTTTCAGCAAGGTTCAATTTGCGTTTGTTCCAGCGTTTCTGTTTGGCTGGATCCTTTTTGCCTTCTTTCTTCTTATGTGATGGGTCTGCTCGAATAGTTTCATGAGCCTTCTTGTACAAGTTTTCAATCTATTGATAAAGAAATAATCTTAGAATTTATTTAATAAAGTAACTAGTTTTAAAGGGTAGGATAAATATTACAGTGAACAAGTGTTATACAAAGTCTAAATAAAATTATTTA
>NJDD01003523.1:353029-377167 GCA_002245505.1 Calephelis nemesis
TAGTTTTAAAGGGTAGGATAATTATTACAGTGAACAAGTGTTATACAAAGATCTCATCTATTGTCAATTTAAACATAGAGTTTACTTGTCTTTGTTTGTAATAATTTTGTCCAATTTCGACACTCGGGTAGCAGTCAGACTACTCAGTAATTTGATTGGACGTAATATAGAGAAAATGTGATGTTTCTATATCACTGGAAACTTAAATGATCACTATAATATTATTGTCTTGGTAAGCTCTGAATGATAAAACTAAACTGAAGTGAGGATTTGCATATTTTTTTTATAATTTGAGATTTTATTGTAACTATTTACAATTTCTCTTTAAGACACAAAAAAATATGCTAAGCAAACTACAGAGCAGGTTTGTATGAAACTTTTTAATTAATTTTGAAACTACAAATAACCTACTTAAAGCACTTGCACATTATTAAAATCATATCACATATCTATGCCATAATAGAAGAGGCCATCTCTTTACGAGGCAAGTATAGTAAGCTGACTTATCTGAGCTGATTACTAAACATAGAATGGCCGAGCATTGAGACACTAATGCTGGCGAAACTGGAGCTACTATTTAAATGAACTTACTGCATCAGCAGCGACACCCAGTTTGATATATTTGCCAAATTGTCTCTTGAATGAGTCCTCATCTTCTTGTTCCAAATTCCTCATGTACTCTGCCACGTGTAGACCAAATATGTGGGCTCTATAAATAAGTTATCATAACATTATTTGTAAAGCACAGAAAAGTATACCATTAAAAAACATAAAAACTAGTTGACATAACAGAATAAGAATCTAATTTAGATTCTTAACTTTTTGCAGTATTTCATCTAGTTTTTAAATTCATGAGTACCATTAGTAAGGCAATGCAGGTTTTTTAAATAAATGTTAGCAGAACCGGTTCAAATAGGTCATAAAATGACTATTTTTACAACCAAAAGCTATGTTATTAATTTTGCTCCTCAAATGCTGTTTGAGTAATAGATTACCTATTACCAAAGGATGATCAGAGCTTCTTAATACAAAACATATATTTTAAACTTGCACACCACAAGAGAAAGATTTAATTTAGACTCATTAGTCAAAATTGGTTTTGGTGTTGTTGGTTCATTAACCAACAAACCTAAATCACTTAGTTCTAATAATTTTCATCCAAACAATACTGTTGTCTTAAAAATTCAACTAATAGAATACTTGTTTTTATCAAATTTCAACACCACTCCAAGTTATCTTTTGACAGCAACTAAATATGATATTGTTTTGTTTGATAGTAATTACTTTTGTTTTAACACATACCTGTGTACTTCAGCATTGAACTTCTTAGCTTCTGCATCGTACCCTGGGAATCTTTTTATGGAGTGGGGAACATTTAGACCTCCATCAACAGCACCTTTCATAGCTCCAAATACTCTGGCACCAGTTGTTGTTCGTGCAAGTCCAACGTCCAAGTAACACCTAAATTAAGTTGACTTTGTTAATAAAATTTACTTGCACCAAATTCAGAATGAAATTTTGTTTCTGGTTCAGAAAATTACAATGCACCATTTTGTACACGTCCCTTGTGTAGTACGTTCTGTCCGCCCGTAATATATCATCATCAAGATGTAAATACATAAATTGTATTTATCTACAGTGGACTTTGCATTCATTTGATTATTGCTGTTTCCTACATAATACATATCTACATATAACAACATATTTAAAATTATTGTTAGGGCCTAGAACTAACATAATTTCTTTCTTCAATACTAACTGTATGGTATATTTTATTGTTTTATTTTAAACTTAAGAAGGCCGCTAATATCAAAAAGTTATCTGTAAGACCTCAAACATTTATTTTAGCAGTCACATATAAAACCTCAACCATGTTTCTCAATACGATTCATAAGGTATTCATAGAGTTTATTGACAAAACTTAAAAGGGGTTATATTATATATATAAACTTAAAAGGAGGTATATTTACCTGAATGCACCTGGTCCGTTGTCCACTGGTTCTACATTATATTCATCCCCTGTAACTTCGGTTGTTCCTGAATACAAACTGTCAAGTCCTAGCCTTTGAAGGAGTCGTCTAGCTAACAATAAACCAGTGCAGTATGCGGCAGCATAGTTGGTCAATCCCACCTAGAAGTTCAAATAATTTATCAGATGCTGCAGAATCAAACACTGCTTGTAATATTTTATTAATATTCCAAGTCAGTGTTGAACATAATGCAACATGGTGCTTGCATTTGTACAGTGCTTCAGACCGCCCGTTCAAAATCATCATATTATTTTCCTACCAATCCAAGTTGAACACTTCATTTCCTACCAATCAAGTTGAAAATCATCATATTATTTTCCTACCGATCCAAGTTGAACACTTAAAAAATGTGTTGGAAAAATTATAGCATATCAATCCATAATACAAGCAATTTCAAAATATTACATCACCAAATAATGTGCAAAACATTCAATCCTTTTTTTTTAACACATTCCGTGTTCAATGACAGGTCATGTTTGTGCCAAGCTCTTACTTCTTCTTACCAAAGGCAAATGTTATGCTTGTAATTTCAGTGAATGTATGACTAAAAGTGATAACATTATCTTGAATGTACAGTTAGAACAAAATCTAAAGAGCCACTGTAAAATATCATGTTTTATATTACATAAATCTTAATATATTTATTGATAGCTTACAAAAAATAATAATTGTATTTATATTGTAGGGTACAAATATTTTTTTTTTACTTTTGTTCTGGGACATTCGAATTAAGTAATTTGATTACTGTCTCATTTATAAATTAAATATTTTATTGTAGTTTAGATGAAACAGGAAATATAAATTAAGTAATTACTAAAGTAACATAATATGTCTCACCTTGATACCATATCTAGGTAATTCATGTGAATATGCAGCACATACAATGTGATCTCCCTCAATACGTGAGTAGGCAACTTGACATGTAACATCTTTGTTAGAGAGACGCACAATTAGACGGTACTTGGGAGTGTTATATTTATTCTTGTCCTGAAATAATAAGAGTTAAAAACATGTGTTATATGTTGAGTCTACAACACCTTACAACTTGGGAAAGTAGTAATCTATGTTTTCTTGATGGAAAATTGATTTTGTAAAGACAATAAATTCAGGCAGCTAGTCAAGAATATTGGCAATAAGGTATGTTGGAGTAAGATCGGACGGATTTTAGGCCAATTGAAAAGGTGTTGCAAAAACTGATTTTTCTCAAAATCTGTTTTTGATAAAGTACTAAGATATGGTGCTAATGTTTATTTATTAAACGTTAGTTAGCTTTATATTTCGCTTATTCCTGTCAACTTAATAGTTTTTGTTTTTTGTGCATGCAAAAACAGTACTTACTTTTTTTTGACTTTGACAAAAAAAAATCCGTCGGGGGTAAGTCCGGACGTATTTTTAAATCCGCTTCTGCTGCTCTAAGAATAAGGTACACAAAGTAATATACCCGATAATTAATTATTAATAATGAATTAATAATAACATATGAAAAAATTGGTTTCGTACACTTTAGCATTCTAATTCTTTAATCGAATTTGTTATTTTTTACAAATAATCGGCCGATCTTACCCCAGGCGTTACTTTTTTTACGTTTTGAGGTTCCCAAACTTTATCTCGCCAAGAAATGAACTATCCAGATTCAAGGGAAAGATCGGAGGTGATTTGGAAGTAGGTGTTATATTACTTATGGAAATATTAACGAAAGCAGACTATATAACTAAGCCAATTTTATATAAGTTTATTTATAAATCGTAGTGTACATATGTTTATGAATGAACGTGGGTATATCATTCGGCTTAGTTTTGTATCATACAATAAGTAAGTAGGTACAAGCAAAATGTAAAAAAGGCCAAGTTCAAAAGGAGGTTCAAATTAAAAATCAGGTTTTGATTTACCTGTTTGATAATTAAAAGTTAATTCTTACAAATGAATAAACTTTTACTGAATACTTAACAAACCTGGGTTTATATTTTTTGTACATCATCTCATATTATTATTAGTAATGAAGTAGTTAATAGTAAAACCAGTTTAACTTAGTGTCATGATAGAAAACACAATATCTAGTAAAATCTGTAATTAAATATTGTATTTGTAACAGTGAAATCAAATTATTAAAAAACATAAAAGATGTATTAAATAAAATAAACTGAAAAAAAAAAACATTTGTTAAGGTGAATTACTCGTCATATTATAACAAAAAAGTAATTTCGGTAAAAAAAATTATTATGAAGGCTATGTTTTACTAAGTTTTTTGATATACATATTTAATATTCCCGTACCTATATCCCATTTAGAAATTAATCTTATTTTTTTAAATCAAATTGCCGTATTCACAACCGTAGTCTTGTTCTCATCAATATTAAATCGACATCAGTCTTACAGATCTAGAGATAGATACGTTTAACTAAATAAATAATAAATCAACGATGATTTGATTCCTGTCTTTTTTAGGACTTTGTCATTGAGATTGGATAGATGGATACCGTAGGGTCGTAAAGGAGCAGCGTACGTTTACTCTTTATCTTTTACAGCTATTTTTAGGTCTTCTTGGGTATATGAAGTAAGTAGCTCGCGTTTTTTTTTCAAAGTTCATTCAAAGTTTGACATTCACTGCCTTTTTTTTATATAGGTGAAGACCTGACGATTTCATCCGATCTTTAACTTTCAGGGGTAAGTACAGATGTCAGCTGAAATCGATCCTAGACATGATTTGATCAGAGCTAACTAGCTGTAGCAACCTAAAACCGCGTATTTGGAAGAAATAATAACAAAATAAGCAGTATTTTGGGAAAAATACCGAATCAAAAATGCATGGGTAAGATCGGATGAAAGAAAATATCACGAAAATTGCCTTGCTTCTCGAAATTCAACATAACGCACGTTCCTGTCGTCGGAGCGGCTGGTGGAAACTGAAGGCCGATGCAAAATAAAATGGCGCTGTATGCAATGTTGTCACCATTAATAAATACGGTCGCGTTTGGAGAAATTTTGATGTATACGATCTTAACCCGTTTCCGGTCTTACCCCAACATACCTTACCTAAGTTTAAATAGTTTTTATTGGAAAAAGACATATTCTTCGTCCAGGAACATATACATTATAGACTTTGACACTAGAGTTGACTCCTGTAAGTTTCTTATTTGAATGAAATTTTACTATTTTTTGGGAATTTTGACATGTGCTTGAACTTATTCCTGGCTTAATCACGCATAAAAAAAATTAAATACTTTTCGCTTGTTTTAGCGTATAACAATAAAATTCATAAAATACCAAATTACTACCTATACCTACTAAGCATTTGAATACAACTAGCAGCCCATAAAAAAACATTCTATTCACATCCTAAATGATAGATACTAACCTGGATAACAAGTCGCTTGCGGGCGTAGTAGTCAGTTTTACCTTCACGTCGCCTCTTGAATTTGACTTGGAACCTCTTGAAGTACTGCTTGTTCTTTACCACTTTTACGAAACCCTGAAAAAAGCTTTTGTGAGTATCTCTGTGACGTGTATATCGTAGAGTAAAGCCTGTTTTGTAACATCAGAGACACTTAATAATCATTTTAGCTGCTTCTGAACACAAGCTAATAATGCAATACACATAAAACATGGTAAAACAAATCAGTCTTGTATCATCGGCAACTTCAGATGACGCGCATGTGTCGGTATATCATCATTTGGTTAAAACTTAAATTTGAACAAGTTTTAATAAGTAAAAAGAGTGATTGTAAAATTTAATATGCAGTGACACGAAACAATATGGTACAAACTTCATCGCCGATTATAACTTACATCATAAATGAAAATATAGCAATATGAGCATTAACATGAAACTTTGGAAATCTATAGCCATTGACAAATAATATTTACAATATAAGGCTTACCATTCTTGAAATATAACAATCCCAATTTTAGGTTACTCCTGACGACGGTAACCTGAAAGAGAAAAGAATTTGTAAAAACGACATTGACGTTTGACACATAAGACTGTAGCGAATGATAGAGCAGTATTACCATTTGCGAAATGCGAATGTATATAGTCAATCATTTCTACTACCTCTCCTAGAGGAGTGCTGACTGTCAAATTTTGTAATACTTTCACGTCAGTGGGAAGAGCAATATAGTCAATTTGGATATTATTTACGATTTTATTAGTGACTAATTATTGACGTATCCTAATCACTAAAAGCAATAAATTTCAATCACTATATTAAATAAGCATATAAATTCCTTTTTGTTTGAGCGAGAGCTTATTCCTTAATGACCTCCCCGTAGCTATTACTTTATTTCTACATATTCAGACAAAACACAATTTATCGGTTGATTATATGTGTGTGTGAAGCTTAATAGAATGTAGCTAGTCTGTACCTACCCAATAATAATCAATCAATCAAATGGCAAGTGACGTAAACCTTCTTTTTGTCTGTGGTTCGCTATGGCTTCCTCCTATTCATATCCTGAATTATTTTTGGCGGGTTTTATATTTACCTTGCCGTTTTTATATGAAAAAAGCAATGTTTTTCGATATTATTTAAAGTTTTTCGTGTATTATGCTTATGTATTGATAACTTGCACTGTATTGTTACCTGTAGTTTTAGTATATCCTCGTGATGTTACGAACTTGATGTAAATTATTGATTATTTTTTTATTCTTATTTATTGTTATGATCATGTTGAAAAATATTTTTTTATGTTTACAGAGTAGCCTCCAGATTTTGTCGCTATGCATCTCATATCGTCGGAATAGAATGGGAGTTACGAGGAATGGAGTATTGGGATAGTAAACAATGTTACATCGTTATATCAAACCACCAAAGTTCATTAGATATTTTAGGTAAATTAGTAATTTGCGTAGTTTTTCCGCTTTTACAACTTTAATTTTAACCTGGTTGTTGTCTAGTAAAATGTAAAAACATTTTTATATTTTATTTTAAAATAATTTTGGAGCGTACTTAATAATTTAATCAAAATTACTAGATATTTAAATTATATACATAATATATGACTATGAGCGACATTCTGTTATAGCATCTATCAATAATTATTTTACCAGCAATATAATATCTCATAAACAGATACAAATAGGTTTACTCATTATTGGAAGAGGTTTTCACCGAGCTTTTTGCTATGTACCTATTTCCACTTAGACTATTATCAGCCATTTAATTTAAGGCCACCAATTTGTTGGCAATTAGGTATTATGATTTATCGATTTAGTTCTGGTCGAATCATTTATTTCATATATTATAGTCTAGAAGTTAATTTATTTTAAGCCCTGATATATTCATATCACTGTTACCATTTTAAACACTCGTTTTTTCTAGGTATGTTTGAAATGTGGCCAAGGATGAAGAGGTGCACGGTCGTGGCTAAAAGACCTCTAATGTTTGCAGGCGCGTTTGGATTCGGAGCCTGGCTTTCAGGACTTGTTTTCATAGATAGATTGAAAACTGAAAAAGCACGACAGTTAATGAAAGAGGCCACTGATAGAGTAATTCGGGAAAAAGTAAGCATTTACGAAAATTTTATGCATAAAAGTCTATCTATCATAGTCTATTTAATATAAAAAAAATTAAAAAAGCTCCGCCGTATTTAATTATGAGTAACGTCATTTTTTTCAGATTAAAAAACTTATTATTTGATTCCCTCTTACATGGACGTGCATTAAAAATAAATATTCTACAATTGTTTTCGCTATATTGGTTTAGAACTAAGTCACTTACTTAATCAGTATCAGACAACCGCTTACTTTTTACAAGGACCTTAATTACTTGATAGAGTCGAGATTACACAAGTAGATGGTGGATTACTGTGCAGCAGCACTAGGATTCATTCCTGCTGTCTTAGCATCTGTGCTAACCATTGTCGTGTTTCGGGCTGGAGGGTAGAGAAGTTAGTTGATTGCCATAGGTAGCTTGTGGTATTTCTTAATGGCATCGCACCAGTAAAATCTAGGGTAGGCAGATCATGTCATCGTCAATAGAAGGTTATAGATGTCTTCTGTGATGGTTGATGGTGTTAGAAAAGCTCTTGCTCGTTTGTTCCTTAAGGCTTAAAGTAATAATAAAGCCCCAATAATATAAGATCCACCCCAGTTTACAACCTCTGCTGGATTGTATCAACATTCAATTATTTAAATCCGTACGGATAGGAAGATCAATTTGTTGCTTAATCGGTTAAGGAAAAAGGCAGATACTTTAAAAATCAGTTATGACGTCCAGCAGGGCTATTCAGTATCTTTTAAGTGATCATAACTAAAAGATACAGAATAGCCCTGCAGATAAAGTACTGAAAGCTTGTTATTATCTATGCATTTTTATTAATGTTAGGATCCAGCTACTCCTTGGCATCTTTCATCGAGTTTCATCTTTTTTAGACTAAGCTTTGGATTTTTCCTGAAGGTGCCCGTTATAACAAAGGAACCATACAGCCATTTAAAAAAGGGGCCTTTTATTTAGCAATTGATGCCCAAATTCCAATAATGCCAGTAGTATTTAGCCAGTATTATTTTTTGGATAGTGACACTAAAACATTTGAACCAGGTAAGGTGACAAAACGCTATTTTTATCAGATAGAAATAACATGCTAGGCCCGCTATTGGCTGTAGCTCGCGCCATCTTGCATTAACTAGGTAATCTAATTGCGCGATCACTATAAATAAACATCCTTGGGCAAGTTACACAAATTGAATCTAACCCCCAAGTAAGCAAGTTATATGATCTTGTTAAGGGATTCTACTAATTCTAATACATGTATATGCTTAAATTGACATTAGAATAAATTTGATAAATCATCGGACATCGACCAACCGCGAGGCTCGGGTTCGATTCCAGACGAGGGCAGTCATTTGATTGATAAACATTTAGACATCTGCATTTCCGAGTCTGGATTTATTCTGGCATCTATTTACCTAAGTCTTTCTATGTATTAGTATCATTGACTAACACCCCCAACACAAGCGCACAATTTACTTACTTTGAGGTAAGATGCAATTTGTGTAACTTATTCAGGAATATTCATTAATTTAATAAACACTTTTGAAAATGCAGACATCTAAATGTTCATAACACAAATGCTTACCCCCGTCGGGAATCGATCTTGAGCCTCGCGGTTGGTCGGTGGAGTTAGGCGAATACGATAGACCTTCGGTCGAACTAATACACTTTAAGCCATAAAACGATGTTAGCTATATTACCTACGTACCATGACTGTCTACGAGGTACGAGCGACTGTCAAAAATCTGGAATTAGCAAAGTCTCATGTCCTATGGGTTGCATGAAACCGGCACCCGCAACACAGTCCATTTTAAATAACGAGCTTTGCAAATTTGCTCAGATTAGCTTACTCAAAATAGCAAACTTTAGGGTTAACTCAAAAATCGTAATTTTTAGTAACTATATAATATGGTTATAGAGTTAATTCAAAAATCACGATTTTTGAGTTGTCTCGGTTTAGATCTAGTTGTGCTATTTATGATTATGCTTGGCTTTCGAATGAATTGTATAGGTATTATTTCTTATAATATTGTAAATTCGAAAGTTTGTTTGTCCCTCCTTCACGCAAAAACTGCAGAACCGATTTTCATGAAATTTGGTACACACATAGAGGAAACTTGGATTAACACATAGGATAATTTTTATCCCGTAAAATTGTTCCAGTGGGACCAACAACCACGCGGGGCAATAGCTAGTATTAGATATATTTTATGTATTCATGTAAATTTTCTTTTGTGCTTACACAATGTTTTTTGCTGTGTTGCCCGTGTTGGTCCGGGCTCCTTTGCAGAATAGACCATCTGCTTTCCTGTGCCAAGCAGCTCGTAAAAGGCGAGCAAAGACTTACCGTCAATAACACCGTGACATCTGACTAGGTGGTAGAGTTTAGCAGCGACTCACTCGGATTGGTACCACCGCCTTACCTATTCCTGCCGCCATAACGTAATGACGTGTTACGGTTCGGAGGGTAAGGTAGCCGGTAAACTTACTTTTGCTCAAGGCCTAACATCCCGGCCTTAGGTTGGCAACGCACCATTACCACCTTTGGTGTCTCTAGGCGACGGGAATTTCTTACCATCAGGAAATCCGTCTGCTTGTTTGCCTTCCAATATCATAAAAAAACACATTCTTACCTGTTATTTGCCTTATTCTTATTTCAGTCATAACGCCATTATTCGTATTGTAACAGAATTTATCTTTTTTAGGAAAAGTCATCATCACCACATTGCCTCCAATCCCCACGAAGGGAATGAATCGGAATGATTTAGAAGCACTAACCGAATTAGCACGTCAACAAATGATAGAAGTATTCAATGAAAGCTCCAAAGATTTAGCTAAACAAAAGAAAATTGCTATTTAATATTAATTAAATTTGGCACATCTCGTTTAATTTGATGGGCCATTTATGCAACGCTGAATCCAAAGTGGCACAGACCGACGAATGCTTTCCTATCATGTTTATTTAAAATCGTGTATATGGGGTATAAGGATGCCAAGTCCTATGGGTTTGACAACCCAGACAGATAAAATATATCATTCACGTATGCGCGCACGCATGCGTTGGGTTCACCGTATTACCTACGCGTAACTAAAAGAACGTACCCATAATACATGCTACGTGAACCATGTTTTACAATTTTTTACCCTCCTTCCCTGCCTTAACTACTTGTTTGTAATATATAACACCACCGTTTCACTCAGAAAGTTAAAAGAAAAGATGTGTGGCACTCGGAGACTGCCGCGGCTGAAGCTTTACTTTTGCATAAGCAGGCATGAGTCACCAGATTGCGGGTCTAAAAGAGGGATTACGCAGTAACGCCGAAACAACGAATGCCAATTAGAGACGAGTTGATGAACTAAAGAGACAAGCGTGATCAAAAAGTGATTAAAAGTTCTGCTTTTCATCGATATATGGCAAACTGCTGTGCCGGTCGAAGTGGCGGGTGTTAGGTTATTTTCGTTACGGATTTCTGGATACAGTCTCCACGCTTAAGGCCCGTGATAGAAGCTATGCAATACCTTAAAAATATGTGGATTTCACCAGTGCATATTAACATTAGAAAAACCAAAGTCCTCTACTCCTCCTGTGAATAAGCTCGGTATTTTGAAGCCTCTATTATTCACCTAATATGGATATGTCTCCATAGCTTTTGCACTAAGGGCTCGGTTACAATAATGCGATGTGACGTCGCATTGCCTTGTGATAATTTAAAGAAAAACGAAACATTATTTTGCTCATGTAATAGGTTTGGTACCATATGTGTAATATCCACAACGGGTAGTGAAAAAATATATGTGATCAACATCGGAATGCGATGTGTGTGTCTTAAAGATTTAACAAGTTCCAAAATATAAATCATGCCAAGCATCGACTTTGCGAATGAACGAATGAATAAAAAATCCTGTCCAGTATTAAGTTTGAGCTTATTTTTAGTCATATTTTAGTGATTGTTTTCAAACATTGTGATATATTGACTCCAAAATGATATTCCTTTTTGCAGTTATTGTTAAAGGCTAGTGTATATATGTTATGTTGTAATTTTGTTAAAGTTATTTCCTATTATAATACTCAAGTTTAATTAAATATATTTAAATCTTTATTGACTTTTATTTATTAATTGTATCTTTACGTTACCTACATAATATTTGAGAACTTTTAGAGCATTTCTCAATGTCTTTCCGGTAACCACAAAGAATTGATCTGAGGGGTAATTAGCACCCGCTACTAATTTCTCGTTAGATTCGTATAGCCGTTAAAGGGGTAGAAATAATTTATTCTAGCATGTTAGAAAGAAAGAGAAATGTTAAGTAAACTCAAAAAAGTGTCATATTCAAACAACTGACAACTAAGATAAGTTGTATTTCCCCAAAAGCACTGCTTTTAAAAGGCAGTTCCAATCTCACTACATAGTATAAAATAAAGTCGCTGCCTCGGTCCCTACATATGCTTATCTTTTTAAAACTACGCAACGGTTTTGATGCGGTTTTTTTAATAGATAAAGTGATTGAAGAGGAAGGTTTCTGAGTATATTTCATAACCGTGTGAAGCCGGGGTATGTCGCTAGTTTTGCAAATAAAATAGTAAGGTCCTTAAGCGTAAATATTCATTCTAACTATGTGCTTTATTTCATCAAAACACATTTAATATAAATAAATCAATATATAACCCTAGGTGTTACCAAGTTCTCTCGCGGTGACCCGCTGGTATATCTCCTATTGGGATAAAAAAAGTTTTAAGTTGGTTTCTGCACGAATTTTAGTTGACATCGATTTTGCAGTTTTACAGTTTATCCCAAACATACACCGTGACAGAAAATTTTCATAAATAAGTAATATCCATGGGATAACACTAAGTACGTGACTAGTTTTTCACTTATTACAAGTGCCTTTCAGGTCGAAAGCGAAGAACTCTTATATCAAAAATAAAAAAAAAGCCTCTGTGGTCTGGCGGTCCGGCGCAGGCGTCGGACTTGACTTCTTGAGGTCCTAGGTGCGATTCCTGGGTCTGGCAACAAAAAAAAATAGAAAATGTGTATTTTCAATTTTCTATTAAAATTAACGTTGCCCGGGATTGGATATGTGCCCGATTGGCGATAGGTTTGCCACCTATGACATTGTGGGACTTAGTGTCTTCGGCTAGTCGCGGGTGCTCTGGTTGTGCCTCGGCCTAATTCTTCGGAGATATGGGCGTGATGATACTATATTTACCATGAGTTATTATAGATTACGTTCGGTTAATGAAGTATTGAAATCTATAGCAGGTTTGGTCTGAAATTTAGTTCTTTGAATTATCAGTAGAGGCGCTATTCAAAGCTTTCATACAAATAATTTAGAGAGAACTAGCGTATGTAGTGCCATAAACTCGAGGTTAGGGCTCTCAATTTGCAAACCAGCTCCATAGTATCCCTATTTTAATGGCAAATGTGTTGCTAACCAAGAGGTTTTTAAAACTTCATCTATCTTTGTGATATCATTTTATTAATCATTGATTTTTTTGTTCATATTTAGTCTATATCACTTCCGAATAGTGTTGCTTTCATTTGCTTAGTGAAAGAATGATTTGTGATCGGATCAGTACTTCTGTAAATAAACCTAATAGAAACAAAGTTAGAAACCACATATCTTATTAAAAAAATAATGTAAATGCGAAAGTTTGTTTGTTACCTCTTCACACAAAAACTGCTAAACCGATTTTCATGAAATGTGATACACACGTAGAGGGTAACTTGGATTTTTATCCCGAAACATTGTTCCTGTGGGACCACGTGGAAAACAGCTGGTTTATAATGTTTGAATAGATATAATACAAAAACATTAAAAACCCACTTAGAAATAGATTAAACATTGAAGATAAACATTTACTATGTTATTTTTTAATTTAATTGTTGGTTGGTTGGTTTTTAGCTGATTTGCGACTTAAACTGTCAATAAGGGTAAATATTAAAAACGTTTATTAACAACTAATATTAAAATCTTTTGGAATACATGTATGATACAGTGAAAATAACAAATTTTAATACTATTTTCATGATATACATAATCTCACATAACCTTTGCCTTTATGTACACTTTCAACCTAATCTCAAAACGTATTATTCATTCCAATTATCGTCCCAACCTTCATTATCTTCAACATTGTCATCAGGAACAAAATTTAATTTACTACTGTAGTCTGTTTTACTACTTGCAACTATGGCTATTTCTTGTTTTTCAATCACAGGCGTCATATCAGCAAAGAAATCAAACTCATCCTGCTTTTTAGAATTTTCAATTTTGCTATTCTTTATATCTAATTCAGATAAATCCGTTATATTTCTTTTCGCGTTTATGGCAGCTTTATGTAAAAGATTTGAACGTATTAAAGGAGAATCATGATCGGAAACCACCTCAACCTTGTCTGGGAAATTTGACAATTCTGGTATCAAAACCTCATCTTTCTCTGTGTCAATGTCATGGTTAAACTCCAATTTTCGCTTAGTATTATCCCAATCATCCCATTCGTCTTCAGAGTACATATCATTATTGACATCCGGTTCCAGTTTCACAAGTATTTCATTATCCTCTCCCCCAACTGGAGTAGGTCTTTCGTTTAAGATTATACCTTGATCCATAGGTTTATTTCTAAAGTCTTGTTGGAACAAGATGTCAGAGCTTTCTAATCCTTGTACTGTCTTATTGGGCATTGAATGTAAATTTGATTTTGTATGAGGTCTACCGTCAATGAAGATTTTACTTCTTTTCCCCCCTACCACTGTATCAGCTCCCAATACCGGTACTAGGTCACTTAAACACATTAAAGTTGTTGCAACGAGGGTATCATTTGTGTCTTTGATCCCCAGTAATAACTGTAATAAGAAAATAAGTATGTATATGTGTTAAAATATATAATACACTCATAATATAGAAAGATAGACTCTTTAAAAGAAGTTTGAAAACAAAAAAATTTAAAACGGAAATATTCAGCTCAAATAATTCCAGTTCGAATAGGACAAACAAAAAAAAATTAAAACTGCGTTTTATTTTTTTATATTATTCTAGTTATGTAATTAATTTATAGTAGACAAAAAAAGTTTGCAACAATTTCGTTTTACGCTTGCGATTTTATTGATAAATTACATTTCTCAAAGTTATCACTTGAACTATTGACTGTTATAACCCCGGCCATTTTTTTATAATTCTGCTAAGAAGTATCTCGATCACGCCAACTTTCAAACAAAAAAAAAATCGCATCGAAATCGGTTTAGCCATTCAAAACTTATGACACAAACAAACAGACACGTCAAAATCAAAAAACTCTTCTTTTGCCGCCGGGGTTAAAAGTAGACAACATTCGTACCTATTTGGTTAGGTCATATAGGTATCCTTTGGTCAAAATCGGTCTGGGCATTTAGGTGTGCATTCTTTAAAAATAAATATTTTTCACGTTCATAACTTTAATTATTGGGCTAGTTTCCTTAAAAGAACTTGCGGTGAATGGTTTACAGAAGTTACGTCTATGTGACCGTACTTATGCAAACAATGTAAAGTCATGAAAATGTACAATAACCTACCTCTGGTAGTATTTGTTTCGACAGTTCTTCGTGTGAAAACATGTGCACGAATTTGGAGAAGTGAGTTAATATTAACAATCTAACTTGACTGTCCCTCACTCCAAACAGTTGCAGCAGTCTTGGTTTTAAATGTTCTTTAAATATAGTTGTAGTAAAATATCCCGCTTGTTCTCCATTTTGTACGCGTTCTGAAATGAAGTTGTCCATTATTTCTATATAGTCTTGACCACCGGCAGGTATAGACTTTTGTGTGGGAGTTTTGGCACCATCGCGAATGAAGATGGTCGTAATTTTTTCATTATCATTGAATTTCGTGTTTGTATTGAGTGAAATTGATTAATTTAGGTGGGAATTAGATTAATTTTGTTCAGTGAATGTGCACAAATGAAATAATCATGAAGAAATTAGTGTATCGTCTATTTCCTCGCTGACTTCAAATCTCACAAGATAAGCTTGAGTAACGAAGGCACCGCTTTACTCAAGACCCTGACCTGACATGACTTTGTACATAGTGACTAATGACTATAAGAATTAATAATAACTAATTTGACAATGGCAAAGTAAGTCGTGAAAAACGATCGAAAGCCATATTTATAAAAAAAGAAGAAAGAAACGACGACGGCGGAACGACAGATAGAAATCTGAAAATGCTATAAATGTGTTCTGCTGCCCATTTTTTGTCGCCTGTCCCTATTTTTTTTTAAATTTTCAATGTAAAGAATCAACTCTTTTATAGACTTATAAAAGTACAGATAGTTCTAGATACCGATATTCAAAAACCAATATCACAAATCATAATTTTCTTACTTTAAGGTAATCATGTCATGTATTTTGTATGGAGATATATTTATTATTTTTAACTATAAAATAGAACTAGCTATACTTAAAATAGTTGCAAAATTGGTGCACCTGCACATGTTATTCTGATGAAATACAGGGTTGCACAAACTAATAAGTCTCATGCCCAAGATGACTGTCACCATTTATGATAAAAAAAACATTTATTTTTTCATTTAAAAAAAAAACATTAAATATGTATAAAAATGCATACCATTTTTTGGCTTTAAAATATATGGAATGACATGTTTCCTTGCAGTCTGATCTAACAGACTATGCCGTGATAACAATAGCCCTCCAAGTTGCTTTGCCACAGTTTCTTCATCATAATTACTAAGGTTTAGTAATATATTAGAAAAGAATTGGCACTTCTCCTCTTCAGATTTCAAAGGTAGATTAATCAAAAATTTGTATATCGTTATAAATTCATGATTAAAAAAATCATGTTTGAGAACCTCTGACAAGTTCGGCCTTTTCTCGGGGTCATTATGTTGTAAACAATCTCTGCAGTACTTCTTGAAATCCATCAAATGTGGAACATCGCCTGAAAAATTTTATAATATCACAAAATAAAAAAAGGTTCTACAAATTATTTCTAAAAAACCATGTGACTAACGAATATTAAGTGAACCAGTGCAAGTGTATTCATATATAAAAGTAAATAGAAAATGGAGCTTTACAAAGTGCCGAGGACGGAAACAATTTTATTCATAGGATAAACACCAGAAACAATCTTAATATATTAAAATCGCGGACATTGTTTGTCCGCGATGGACTCGTAAACTACTTAACCGATTTCAATTAAATTTGCATACCGTGTGCAGTTTGATCCAACTTGAAAGATAGGATAGTATAAATCTCAATTTATGATAAAAAATTACCATCCGAGCAAAGCCGGAACAGGTAGCTAGTTTAATATAATATATATATATATATAGGATTAAGAGATAATGATGCAACCGTATCATCTTTGGGTCACGGGTACCTCTTATCTCTAGACGAACTGTATGCTTTTCACTGTTTTCTCATAAACAAAATAAACTTTATTAAGACACTAGCTTCCGCCCGCGACTCCGTCCGCGCGGATGTCGGTCTTCGCATGATAAAACTGAAAAATTAAGATTTAATTTTCTCTACGTATTTTTCCAGGATAAAATGTATCCCATTTTATGCCCAGGATAATAAGGTATATTATACCAAGTTTCATCGAAATCGAACCGTTAGTTTTCACGTGATGCCTGAACATACAGACAGACAAAAATTTTTTTAATCACATATTTGGGTTTGGTATCGATCCAGTAACGAGCTATTTAATTTTTCAATATTTTCAATGTACAGAATTGACCCTTCTACAGATTTATTATATGTATAGAATAGATATATTTCATTTTATTTAGTTTAGAATTTTAAGTAATGAGCCCGTTATTTACCTGTTGAAGAGTAAAAAGAAGAATAAATAGTAATCGAAAATTAAAATAGCATTAAGTAAATACAGACTGAAGCTTTAAAACCTGTTTTTTTTTATAATGTTAGAAGGTCAACAAACAGGCAGGCAGTTTCCCTGACCAAAAAAAGTATGTTGCAGAGATTTTAGTGATTTGTTATGTTATCAACCTGCAACCAAAATATAGAGCCTCTTGCTAAGGGGCCTCTTTGATACTGTAGTGCAGAGGTCGGCAACCTGCGGCCCGTGAATGTCTTAAAAATAAGTTATAAATATAAAAATAAATTCATGAACGTTCCACGCGTGACCGTATAATATACGGCGTTTAGTGTAGATTCAGCCTTAAGAACGTGCTTCTCTCCGCCCATTTTAATTTTTTATATGGGACATGACCAATTATACGTATAGGTATATTTGGCTTCTTGGGTAAATATTACAAGTGTGGCCCACCTTTAGTTTATTTTGCCGCCTTGTGGCCCTTGCCTACCAAAAGGTTGCCGACCACTGCTGTAGTGTTTCGATTTTAAAAGGACTCTCAAAATCAAAATATTAAATTTTCTTGAGAAAGGCATGTTTTGCACTGCAGTATGATACAAAATAAGAGTCAAGTCGAAAAAGTATCTTTACGCTTCGTATCCCCAAAGAGTTAGGCAGAGGTACCTATGAGGACCCGAAGACATTAAGTCTCATAACATGATGGGTGGGAACTGTCCAAACCTATTGCTAATCAGGTACATATCCAATCTCAGGCTAGATTTTTTTATTAGGAAATTGATAAAACACATTTTCTTTTTGTTGCCTGACCCGGGCATCGAACCCGGGACCTCATTAAGTTAACCGACCGCTAGACCACAAGGGAGATAAAATATAAGGGTAAAGACGATATGTTTATACATACCATCTTCACGGCCTCTAAAGACATCTTCTACAAGTACAGCAAATCCAAATTGGTCCACTTTACTCGTTATTTCATAGGAGTCTTCATTAGGATCAACTGCTTTATCGTACCTGAAAGAATAACAATATAACTTTTAATAACCAGCAAATTTAAATGTAATGGTATCACTCTGCGGTCTAGTGGTCTGATGTTGGTGTTGACAACATGAGATCTGGGGTTTGATTCTCGAGTCAGGCAACACAAAAATGTGTTTTTTCAATTTCTGCAGAAAACAATGTGGCCCAGAATTGAATAAGTACCCAATTGGCAGTAAGTTTTTCACCTATAAAATTTTGGGTCTAAGAAAAGAAAAAAGAAGACTTATATGGTACTGTACCCTCGGCTAGTTGTGGGCACCTACCTTTCAGGGATACGGGAGTAGGCACTTAATTACTTTTTAACATGTATCTTCACGCCTATTTTCCCGAAGAAATAGGCAGAGGCACAACCAGGGCACCCAAACCGGCCGAAGACACTAAGTCCTATAATGTGACAGGTGGCAAGCCTATCGCCAACCGGGCACATATCCAATCCCGTTTTTCCAATATCCAATCCCGGCAACATTTTTTTATAAGATAATTGGAAAAACCAAATTTTCTTTTTGTTGCCCGACCCGGGATTCGAACCCGGGACATAATGCAGTCAAGTCCAACACCTGAACCGCTACACGACAGAGGCGATTTTTTTTAACATGTAATATATTTGATGCTTGAGTGCAGATTACCAATATGACCATATAAAATAATTGAAAGAAGGTACTATCAAGTTTACCATAACAAAAGATACAAACTTATAACTTACAAATTTTAAAATTTTCATCTCATTACTTCAAATCTTGATATTAATGTCAAATTTAAACTAGTTCTCTTATAAAATCAGTTCAGTTTGGCAATAACAATTTTTCTTGATATTTTAAGTAAGCAGTTTCAAAAGAAACCTTTATGCTTCATGCAGCTACATGTTTGAACTTCACGCTTCTTTAAATTTTGATGGTCTTAATGAGTAATTTAAATTAATGCATAACTCTTTTTTATTAATAATAATCATCATATTTTTTTTCTCGTTAATTAGTATTTGATTGTTGTAATAATCTATTTTTAAAATGATAGTTTGCTTGCAAGCAAATTTTTTATCCATAGCTTTAATAAAATTTAAAACTTTGAATCATCATAATATGATATATAATTTATTTGCATGCAATTAGTTTATATACCTAGTTTGAGCATCATGTAAATATTTCTTACTAAAATTCAAACCACAGATTATACTAATATGTAGGCTAATTCTAACTATGTTTTACTCCCACACACATACACAAACATGCACACAATTTACTACTATTTAAGCAATGATGTCTGTTTAAACACACACATTAAAAAGATATTTTTACCTGTGAATTCTAGCATGTTTTAAATATGCAACATTTAATTCACTAAAAGAACATAGGTACTGCAAGCCACTGAGTTTCCAATGGCCATCACCAGATACATATATGGACGATATACTGACATTATTATGAGATGTACCTCCCTGAAATCATAATTTTTTTATATTAGGTAATTATGAAAACGGATTTTGCTTTTTCATGAGTTCATAATTTGTTTTGTGCACATCTATGTGAACATATATTATGCAAGACTACTGTTGAATGTATCAGGTTGTCGCTTACAACATGATTTGTGAATTTTTTAGACCGCCTCGTTTGTCGAGTGGCTAATGTACACGCCTAACAACATCGAGCAAAAGCGAGGCTCACTTAGATGTCTGCATTTCCGGGTCTGGCTGTTTATAAAATTTATTCTGGTATCTATTTAAATATTTCTATGTATTAGAATTTTTGACTAACATCAATACCACAAGCCTATAATTTGCTTACTTTGGGGTTAGATACAATTAGTGTAACTTGTCCGGGAATATTTATTATTATCATTATTTTTATATTTATTTTACACAGAATATTTGGTTCTAATCACACAACGTATTTTTTTTTCTGAGCTTATTATTTCTTAGCTTGCTTAGTTCAAGTACTAAGAACTAATAAGAATTAATTCAGTTCACTGTACTAGAACAAACTATTCCATAACCGTCTGCTTACTCATTCATTTAGTACATCTCATTCGCAATGTTTATTCAAGATCGGAATCATAGCAAAGAAAAGAATGAAATATGAATAGGAAGATTGAATTGTTTGTCGCTTGCTGCTATTGGACATGGTGTTTTGGATGTGATTGAACTAGAATAACAAATTGTTATTTTGACTTTTACTATCATTGAAATAGAGATCATAGTTAATTAGTTTGATGAATGTTAGAAATAATTTGATAAATATCATTACATAGTATGAAACAAAGTTGCTTCCTCTGTCCCTATGTCCCTTAGTATGCTTAAATCTTCAATTTTGATTTGGTTTTTTAATGGATAAAGTGATTGAAGAGGAAGGTTTGTATCTAATCCTGTGTGAAGCCAGGTTGGGCCACTAGTTTTAAATAAGTTGACAAATATATATAAACATTTATAATATAACATAAATAAATGACAAAAATAGAAAAATACGAATCGTTGTAAACATTTTCATTTTTAAATAACTACTACCACTCTAATTTGACGGTGCTAATGGAGATAAAACTTCTTATAAATGTTTTAGAATAAAATTTCTAAGCCTGCAAAGTATAAAGAAAAATCAAAATATAATTCATTCTGTGACCCACGTGAGAATTGTGAGACCTAACTTTTCCTAATGTACTACTGAACTAATAGTACTAGAAGTCCGAACTAATACATTTGAATAACTGTACTAGTCCTAGCGATCCTTATTGTGACCAAGCAATGACTAGTCTAATTATATATATGTCTAGTCATATTTATAATAAAACAATATACCTGTTCATGAAGAAACACTAAAGCCTGTAGGATGTTGTTCAGTCCAATACAAATCTGCAAGGGTGTTTGTGAAGCTAGCACTTGTGATAATGGCTGAACGAATTCTGTCACCAAATGAAAAACAGACTTCTGTTGCCATGATGATATATATCGAACAATGCATGGATGTCTATATTTAAGTAGATTCTGAAATAATATGTAATACACTTAATAAAGACTGTAGACATAACAACAAAATTATAAATTTTCAATAACCTTCTACAAAACCTACATGTAACGTAAAATAGAAATAATAGAATACGAAATAGAAACTAAGAATCATCTCAATTGCACACATAAGCAGATTGCTATTTTAAGAAATTGAATAAATACAGTAGATATCTAAAAATATTTCTTAAAACCAGTTTAGATGTTTTTGGATTAAATATTAACAAATCACAACTGTATTATACATTCACATATATAGGATATGATTGAGAAATTTATAAAGTTGATCCAATCTGTTCAATTTATATGTTAAAAACTTCTAACTCTATCTACAAATATAGTTTTTGGACAGACCAGGAGGTAATTCTGACAATAAACTGCCCATACACAACTACACAACTAGGGGTCTCAAAGATGCATTGTCAACCACTTAAAAGAAATCTTAAATAATACAAAAGTCATTTCCCTTCTGAAGTAGGCAGAGCTTATGTTTTGAAAGCTTTTAAGCTGGTACTTTTAAAAAGTTTGCACCACTTTACAGTGTCAGTATCATTTCATTAATATTAACTTTCAGATTTAAGCTATTTTTAAATATTAAAAACAGTAATTTATATTAACTATTTTTAATGCACAGGAAAAATACAATATTAGCCACAAACATACATATAAAAAAGTATTTGATGTTCATGAATTTTTTTGCAGCAGGAGCACGATCAAAACAAGAGAACATACTGCCTCTAAAGAATTCTATAAAAGGCACATTGTTCTCACATTTTAAAACTGCTCCTGCTGTAGAGAGCCAATAGCTAGGAACTAACACAAACTAGATATGTGAACTAGTTAATTTAGAAGTGGTGACCTATTAGACCTTGCAGTTGTGAACTATTAGACGAAGACTACAATTTGTACCTATTAAAAGGAAACTTACATAAGTGAACTTTTCCAATGGGGTAGATACAGCCCATAGAGGTCCCAACACTGGTTTACCTTTAAAAAGGGACACAGATCCATCACTTTTTAAACTAAAAAAATTACATCCATTGCTAATTGTAGCTTGATAATGAGCCCAAAAGTCCGTAATTTCCACAGGCTTTTCCTGTATATTCAAACTATTTATGTGTGACGTCTCGTTGCCCATTGCAAGTCTAATATTCACTTAGTAAATAAGTGCAAATATAATTGTCTGTTGACAGCTAAGCTACATACTTTGTTAATACTACCAAGTTAATCTTTAACTTTGTATTATTTGTTGTTAAATGGGTTCACAAAAATATGGAAGGATTAATATTCAGCACTGCTTTATCCTAACTTTCAAAAACTCTTGACCATTGAAGAGCAACCTTTCGTCTAAGCAGTATTTGTATTAAAAAATATAACTTCAATGTTTTGTTCAAATAAACAACTTAAGTTAAAATAAATTATTTGACTTCACATGTATCTGTATTTTTGAATGTTGATTGTAATTAATTGATTAATTAAAAATTAATTCCATCAACAATTGCCAAGTACAAACCACAGACCTCAGATTAAATAGTAATACTACGTATTCCACAGACCAATTAGAGTACTACGTACAAACTGACACTGCTGACACTTAACCGTTCTGTGTAAAACGTAGTGATTATATTCTCTTTGGTTCTGTGCACCTGACACCTGTGCACTTAACTGACACCACACTGACACTGACTTGTGACAACTGTGACAAGGACAACCTCAGAGGACAACTGATAATGTGACAACGGTAAACTTCATTGTTGTCGTTTTTCAATTTGTCAGTTTGTCAGTAAATTCTTGTTATTATGGTTAATACATCTTAGAGAGCGTATATGATTTGCAGTGTGATGTGACTGTGATGCAGTGGGATTAAAGCGTTTTAATTTTGAAAATGACTAATTTGCTGCCAGCCTCGCGGTTTTTACAACAACCGTACCTTGACTTGGTGCTGCGTTGGTTACTGGATGAACTTAGGCGCTGGGCGCAAGACAGACCTTTGACGCCAAGACCGGCGACGACGGTGTAGTCTAGTATCTTGAGAGTTTGTGTTTGGGTTTGCGTTTGCCGCAATTACTGGCTCCAGAACATGACGCGGTCTTTTAAATTTAGTAGGCACGTTTTAGTCATTTTCCAAAAAAAAAAATAGAAAAAAGAAATGACAGTACGCGTCTAGTTGTTCTGTATTACTTGTAGCTTTTTAAGGTGTGCGAAGGCTACATTTGCTTAGGCTAAGATTGGCCTAATATACGTTTTGTAAAGTGTGTAAACGAAGTGAGATTTAACTATTGCTATTGATTAAGTAGTAAAGACGGCTAAGTAAGAACTTAGCTTTATTTGTGACACGTGATGTGTGCGGTTCGAATGATATAATATGACAGAGCATAGGAGTTTAGGCGCCATCGTTAAGGAAGTTGGTCGTATTTTTTTCATTATTATTGAATTTCGTGTCTATATTGAGTGAAATTGGTTAATTAGAGCTTATAGATTAGGCCATTGTGCCAAACTTCATCGACCACCTTGGCCACGTCGAAGAATAGTGCTCCCGTATGTAGGGTGAGACGTCTATTAAGGCTGCCTAATATGTGCTCTGTGAAGCGGTGCGCTTGATTTCTACATGTATGGGCTGCCCAGAAACCAAACTGCACATCCATTAACAAATGTTTCTTGGCTACGACCGTCTTTAGGCAGGCGAAAATAAAACACTCGTATATTTTGCCGAGTGAACTAATAAGACTGATCAAGTGGTTACTACTCGCGACGTTATGATGTT